>JAJOOO010001585.1:0-102425 GCA_029582685.1 Solanum piurae | reverse complement strand
ATGTTAGTATTGGTGAAGTTGAAGGAGGTATGGGGGGGGGTGTCAGGAGAAACCTACTAACTTGCAGGAAGGGGTGTCCAAAGGGTTTTTTTTGACTCATGTTCTGCATGAGGGGGTTCACACAGACCATAGGAATGCCTTAGAGCTCCTGCTACCTCTTCGCAATTTCCAGCCAAGCAGATTTTTCAACAGGCTCAGGTTTCTTTTCAGAATTGTGATTTTGGTCCACTGCAGGTTGGTTTTATTCACTCTGAAAGGTAGGTTGAAAATCAAGGTAATCAGAACAACACAAGGGTACAAATTGCTAAGTTTAACAATATTCAGAAGGGGGCAGAGAATCAGGCTCAAGTGGAGGAAAATTTGCAAAGAACTGCTGATACTACTTCTGCTAAACAGTCCAACAATAAATCTAGGGCAAAATGAGTAAAAATAAATGACAAGCTATCAAGAAAAGGCAACAAAAAGAGTCAGCAGTACATGTGGACAATAATCAGAAAGATCAACAACAGAATCTTTAGGTACAATAGCAGCAACATGATAATTCCTTGTTTAGAAATACTGAGTATGATGTGGTAAATTCTGAAGATGAGGTGGATCTTGACACTCAATCTTTAGAGGAAGGGGCAAATGAGGAGGATGAAACTAGTAATCATCTTATCAAGGCATTTGGTTCAACCTTTCAAAGTGAGTTTCAAGAAGAAATTCAGGAAATTACTGATCAACAATGACTGTCACATAGAGGAAGGAAGCAAACTCAGCATCAGACCAAATAGTCATTACATACTACATCTGCTAGTTCTAGCAGACCCATTACTAGGTCCAAAAGTAAAGGGTTTTAATGTTTAAAACCATATGCTGGAATGTTAGAAGTATCAACTCCCAAGGATCCTTGGAAAGACTCCAAAATCTCAAGAAAATGCATAATCTAGCTATGATTGTGATTCTTGAACCCTTTGCTGATAATGCTCACATCAACAGTGACATAATTTACGTTAATATGGATAAGGCAGCTTGTAACCCCAATGGGAAAATTTGGATATTTTGGAATTCTGATATGCACTGTGAAGTACTAGAATCAGAGGACCAACACATCACTTGTGCTATTTAGCATTTGGAACTCAAAGGGAAGGTTATTTCTTCCTTTATCTATGCCAAATGCAGGGAACACCTCAGGAGACCTCTTTGGGAGAGGCTTATTCATTTCTCCAACATGAACATCTCTTGGTGCACAATTGGAGATTTCAATGTGATTATATCTTCGGAGGAAAAACAAGGGGGTATTACTTATAACATGAATACGAGTTTTGAGTTCATCAATGTTATAGAAGCTTGTGGTCTTATAGATCTTGGGTATAGTGGCCAATATTTTACCTGGTGCAATCAGAGATCTGAAGATGCTAGAGTGTGGAAAAGGTTAGACAGGGCAATGGTGAATGATAATTGGTTAGAAATGATGCCCCAAACTACCATTCATCATTTACCATCTGTGGGGTCTGACCATTGTCCTTTACTGATGGAGATAGCCAGGAGACAATAAAATAGTATCAGATACTTCAAGTTCTTACACTGCTGGACAGAAAATGCTAATTTTATGGAGACTGTTAAGGTTTGCTGGCAGAGAGAGGTTCATGGCGGTCCTATTTGGAGTCTTCACCAGAAGATGAAAAGAGTAGCTAATACCCTCAGTACCTGGTCTAGGAAGGAGTATGGAGATATTTTTGCTATTGTCCGAGAGTATGAGGAACAAATAAAAGGGGCATAAGAAGCTGTGATTTTAAGTAATACAACAGAAAACAAGGCCAAACTTCATCAAATTAATGCTGGGTATATCAAGTATTTGAAGTTAGAGCAGTCTATTCATAAACAAAAAATGCAAATTCATTGGTTCAAGGAAGGGGACGCCAATACCAAATATTTTCATGCCTTAATGAGGAGCAGAATGAGGAAACTTTTCATCAATAAAATATACAATGAAGATGAGGAATGCATTGAAGGTGACAAAAACATTGCAGATGCAACCTGCAAATATTTTCAGAAAATTTTCTCTGGGAATGAGAACATTATTAATGAAAATATGCTACACTGTATTCCCAGAAGTGTTACTCATGAACAGAATCAAAGCCTACAAGAATTGCCTAGCATGGATGAGCTGAAACATGTTGTTTTTTCTATGAATCCTCATTCAGCACCTGGTTCGGATGGATTTGGAGGAAAATTTTTCAACACTGCTGGCCAATAATTAAGGAGGATCTGCTGGAGGCTGTTCAGACTTTCTTCAATGGTCGTCCAATGCCAAAATTCATGTCCCATGCTTGTTTGGTACTTCTTCCTAAAGTAGAACATCCAAACAAGTTAAGTGAATTCCAGCCAATCAGCCTTAGCAATTTCACCAACAAGATCATCTCCAAGATATTGTGTCTCCGACTAGCTCATAACCTTCCTAATCTCATATATGATAATCAATCAGGCTTTGTCATGGGTTGGAGTATCTCGGAGAATATATTGCTTGTCCAAGAGATCATTCATGACATTAAAAGGCCCAAAGAAGGAGAAAATATTGTTATCAAGCATGATATGGCCAAGGCGTATGACAGAGTCTCGTGGTATTTTACTTGCCTCGTATTGAGAAAAATGGGATTCGGGGAAATTTTTATTGACACAATTTGGTGAATTTTGAGTAACAATTGGTACTCAATCATTATAAATGGCACTAGACATGGATTTTTTCATTCAACCAGAGGTCTCAAGCAGGGAGATCCTCTCTCTCCTTCCCTATTTATTTTAGGTGTGGAGGTGCTTTCTAGAATGCTCAATCTTCTTCATCAACATCAATATTATAAAGGTTTCCAAATTGAACCTAGGGGGCCTCAGTTAAATCATCTCAGCTTTACAGACGATGTCATTATCTTTACAACATCTAGCAGATCCTCTATCCAACTGATTATGGAGACTTTGGGGGATTATGAGGCGGTGTCTGACCAACTTATCAACAAAGCTAAAAGTCACTTCATGGTTACTAGCAACACTTCTACTGAGATTGTTGATATGATAAAGAGTGTTACAGGTTTCAATCAGAAAAATAGTCCTATTACATACCTTGGGTGTCCTCTTTTTATAGGAGGACATATAACTATTTACTACTCGGAGCTGGTTGAAAAAGTCATCAGAAAAATAAGTAGTTGGCAATCCAGAATTCTTAGTTTTGGGGGCAAAGCTATACTGGTGAAACATGTTCTTCAATCCATGCCAATTCACATCATGGCATCCATCTCACTCCCTAAAACTGCTATCAGATACATTAAAGAAGTAATTGCGGACTTTTTCTAGGGATGGGACAAGGATAAAAAGAAGTATCTTTGGGCCTCTTGGGAAACACTCAGTTTTCCTTACGAGGAAGGAGGAATAGGGGTAAGACAATTAACTGATGTATGCACCTCCTTCCAGTACAAGCAGTGGTAAAATTTCTGGATAAAAAACTCTCTTTGGAGCCAATTCCTCAAAGCAAAATACAGTAAAAAAGCCAATCCGGTGGCAAAGAAACTTGATACAGGACAGTCCCTAGTTTGGAATTACATGAGCAAAATTAAACATCTTATGGAACCTCACATTAGTTGGAAGATTAATTCGGGAAATTATTCTTTCTGGTGGGATAATTGGCTAGGAGATGGCATATTAGCTAATTATAGTCCGAAGGTGTCCAGCCTTAATAATACCAAGGTCTCTCATTTTCTAATGGGAGGAAAGTGGAATGAAACATGGGTTAGGCATCATGTTCATCCCTTGATGGTACCTAAGGTCCTTAACACCAAGTTTCACTATCAGGAAAACCTTACATATGAAGCTATATGGACTTATGCTGATACTAGCAGGTTCACTTATTCTTCTGCTTAGAGCTTGATTCGAAAGAAGAAAGTGCAGACTGATTTCAACACCCTTAAATGGCATAGGAATATTCTATTTAAAGTTTCTTTCCTTCTTTGGAGGGCTATAAGGGGAAAAATTCCTACTAATAAGAATTTGCAAAAAATTGGAGTGGATCCAGCTCACTGTTACTGCTGTCGTAGTACAGGGTGGGATAATATTGATCACAACTTTGTTACTGGAAATTTTGCTAACTATATATGGTCCCACTATGCAGCTTTCTTTAGCCACAATCTCCTTCACTCTCCACTTAGACATATTATCATGAAGTGGTGGAAGCTGAAACACAATAATGAAGTTCACAAACTCATCATCCAGACCCTTCCAATCTTTATTGTTGGAACCTCTGTAAGAATAGAGTTGCAGTCAAACATGGGGGTAATCAGTCGAGTGTAGTGCGATTCAAGTATCTTATCTTCAAAGACATTTCTCTTCTGCTCAACTCTGCTCTCTCTTATCTCAACTGGCCAGACAACTGGAATGATCTGATTATAATGGTGGAGGGGTGTCAACATGAAACCAAAATCATTCTGCTTAGTTGGGACAGACCTCACAACTCGATTTACAAAATAAATACGGATGGAAATGCTTTCTCTAATCCCAAAAAAATTGGAGGGGTAGGAATCTTAAGAAATGATCAAGGTAAGATGATCTATGCTTTCTCAATTCCTATTGGGGTTGGTACAAACAATCAATCATAAGTGCAGGCTACTTTTCAAGGAATCCACTGGTGTGTCCAGCATGGATACATGAGAATACACCTCGAGGTTGACTCCGAACTACTTGTTAAATGGCTCATTGATGGTAGCAAGGCCCCATGGAAGATCACTCACTACATTAAGGAGCTTCAAACAATTACCAGCCAGCTGGAATTTTTCCAGTACAGTCACACGTTCAGAGAGAACAATAGTACTGCTGATCTGCTTTCTAAATGGAGCCACGATTTGACACCACACAACATTTCTACACTTCTCATCAGCTTCCTAGGATGGTAAGAGGAAGCTACATGCTGGAAAAAATGGGAGTAATTAATTTTCGGAGGAAAAAACTTAAGCAAATCAAAAATCCCCCTTGATCTTTATCTTATTTGTATAGATGTCTCTATACTTTTTGCTACCCTTTTCAATTCGACTATCTCTTTGAGTATAATTTTTTGTTTAGGATTAGAATTTTTTCCCTTCTTATTTTGTAAGGGGAGAGTCTCCCTTATTTACGTTTTCTAGTATCTTTGTATCGAGAGGAGTCCTCTCATAGGTTTTTTAAATACTAGGATCCATCTAATAGTATTTAGGAAAACTTGGTTACCCTTAGTAGGGAAACCGAATTTTGAACCATCATAGGTTTTGGAGGTAAGGTTTATGTCCCCCTCTGTGTATTTTTTGTTGTTTAATTTATGTTAAGGCCTGGGGGTGTTGCTAAGCCCATGACCCTCCCAAGGGTCATTAAAATAAAATAAAAAAAACTCCTAAATATTAAACCCAATATCCTACACCCTAAACCCTAAACTCTAAAAAGTAAAAAAAAAAAAACCTAACCCTAAACCCTAACCCTAAGCCCTAAACACTATACCCTGGCCCGCAGACCCAAAACCCCGAGCCTTAAATCCTAAATATTAACCTCAAAACCCTAAATATTAAACCCGAAATCCTAAATCCAAAACCCTAAACCCTAAAAATTTAAAAAAAACACTAACCCTAAACCCTAGCTTGCGGACCGAACACCTCCAACCTCGAGCCTTAAACCCTAAATATTAACACTGAAACCCTAAATATTAAACCCAAAATCCAAAATCCAAAACCCTAAACCCTAAACCCTAAAAAGTAAAAAAAAACCCTAACCCTAAACCCTAAACCTAGCCCGCAGACCCTAAACCCCGAACCACGACCCTAAACCCTAAATATTAACCCTAAAACACTAAATAATAAACCAGAAATCTTAAACCGTAAACCCTAAACCCTAAAAAGTAAAACATAAAAACTAACCCTAAAGCCTAACCCTAACCCTAAACCCTAAACCCTGGTCGGTAGAGCCAAAACCCCGAACCCCAAGCCCTAAACCCTAAATATTAAATCCAAAATACTAAACCCTAAACCCTAAAAAGTAAAAAAAAAACCCTAGCCTTAAACCCTAAACCCTAAACCCTGGCCCGTGGACCCAAAACCTCGAACCTCGAGTCCTAAACCTTAAATATTAACCCCAAAACACTAAATATTAAACTCAAAATCCTAAACCCTAAACCGTAAAAAGTAAAAATAAATAAAAACCCTAACCCTAAACCTAAGCCCCGACCTGTGGAACCAAAACCTCGAACCTCGATCCTTAAACCCTTAATATTAACCCCGTATCCTTAAATATTAAACCCAAAATCCTGAACCATAAAAAGTAAAAAAAAAGAAAAAAACCCTAACCCTAAACCCGAAACCCTAGCCCGCAGACCCAAAACCACGAACACTGAGCCCTAAACACTAAATATTAGCCCCAACACCCTAAATATTAAACCTAAAATCCTACACCCTAAACCCTAAACTCTAAAAAGTAAAAAAAGAAAACCTAACCCTAAACACTAAACCCTGAACCGCACACCCAAAACCCCGACCCTCGAGCCTAAAATCATAAATATTAACCCCAAAACCCTAAATATTAAACCCAAAATCCTAAACCCAAAACCCTAAATCCTAAAAAGTAAAAAAAAAACCTAACCCTAAACTTAACCCTAAACCCTACACCCTGGCCCGTGAACCCAAAATCCCCAACCCCGAGCCTTAAACCCTAAATATTAACCCCTAAACCCTAAATCCTAAATCCTAAACCCTAAACCCTAAACCCTAAACACTAAAAAGTAAAAAACAAAACCTAACCCTAACCCAAAACCCTAGCCCGCGGATCCTAAACCCCAAACCACGACCCTAAACCATAAATATTAACCCCAAAACACTAAATTTTAAAATGGAAATCTTAAACCCTAAAAAGTAAAAAAAAAACCTAACCCTAAACCCTAACCCTAAACCCTAAACCCTAAACCCTGGCCCGTAGAACCAAAACCTCAAACCCCGAGCCCTAAACCCTAAATATTAACTATAAATCCTAAACCCTAAACCCTAAATCCTAAATAGAAAAAAACCCTAACCCTAAACACTAAACCCTAAATAGAAAAAAACCCTATTTCTAAACCCTAAAGCCTAAACCTTGGCTGCGAACCCAAAACCCAGAACCTCGAGCCCTAAACCTTAAATATTAACCCCGAAACCCTAAATATTAAACCCAAAATCCTAAACCTTAAACCCTAAACCCTTAAAAGTAAAAAAAAACCCTAACCATAAACTCTAACCCTAACCCTAAGCCCTAAACTCTAAACCCTAGCTCATGGAGCCAAAACCCTTAATCCCGAGCCCTAAATCCTAAATATAATTAAACCCTGAAACCCTAAAAAGTAAAAAAAAAAATCTAGCCCTAAACCCTAACCCTAACCCTAACCCTAACCCTAAACCCTAAACCCTGGTCCACAAACCCAAAACCTCAAACCCTGAGCCCGAAACTTTAAATATTAACCCCAGAACAATAAATATTAAACTTGAAATCCTAAATCCTAAACCCTAAACCTAAAAAGTAAAAAAAATAAAAACCCTAACCCTAAACTCTAAATATTAACCCTGAAACCGTAAATGTTAAACTCGAAATCCTAAACCCTAAACCCTAAACCCTACAAGGTAAAAAAAAACCTAACCCTAAACCTTAACCCTAACCCTAAACCCTTAACCCTAAACCTTGGCCCACGGACCCAATACCCCAAACCCCGAGCCTTAAACTCTAAATATTAACCCAAACCCTAAATATTAAACACGAAATCCTAAAACCTAAAAAGTAAAAACCCAAACCTTAACCCTAATCCCTAAACCCTAGACCCTAGCCCGCGGACCCAAAACCTCGAACCCCGAACCATAAACCCTAACTATTAACCCCAAAACAATAAATATTAAACCCAAAATCCTAAACCCTAAACCCTAAAAAGTAAAAAAAATCCTAATCCTAAACCCTAAACCCTGGCTCGCAGACCCAAAAACCTTAACCTCGAGCCCTAAACCCTAAATATTAACCCCAAAACCCTAAATATTAAACTCAAAATCCTAAACCCTAAACCCTAAAGAGTAAAAAGAAAAACCCAAACACTAAACCCTAACCCCTAAAGAGTAAAAAAACAAACCCAAACACTAAACCCTAACCCCTAAAGAGTAAAAAAAAAACCCGAAACACTAAACCCTAACCCTAACCCTAAACCTAAACCTAAACCCTTGCCCGCGGACCCAAACCCCGGAGCTCTAAACCCTAAATATTAATCCCAAAACTCTAAATATTAAACCTGAAATCCTAAACCCTAAACCTAAAAAGTAAAAAAAAAAAACCCTAACCCTAACCCTAAACCCTGACTGCAGACCCAAAATCCCGAACCCCGAGCCTTAAACCCTTATTATTAACCCCGAAACCTTAAATATTAAACTTGAAATCCTAAACCCTAAACCCTAAACGTTAAAAAGTAAAAAAAATAAAAAATTCCCTAATCCTAAACCCTAAACCCTGGCCCGCGGACCTAAAAAACCATGAACCCCGAGCCTTTAACCCTAAATATTAACCCTTTTTTGTTTATTCTTTGCTTATTAATGTAAGGGGAGAGTCTCCCTTTTTTGTGCTTACTTGTAATTTGTATTGAGAGGAGTCCTCTCTTCTAACTGCACTTCTAGTAGGTTTCTTTATAGTATGGGGATGAGTAGACTTTCCTTAGTAGGAAGGTTATCTGATGAACCACCACTATATTTTTGGAGGTAAGGTTTAAGTCCCACTCTGTGTATTTTGATTGTTTTTATTTATGATAAGCCCTGGGGTGTTGCTAAGCCCCTGACCCCATCAAGGGTCATTCAACCAAAAAAAAAAACAAACCCCTAAACCCTAAAAAGTAAAAAAAATAAAAATCTAACCCTAACCCTAAACCCTAAACCCTGGCCCGCACACCCAAAACCCCAAACCCCGAGCCCTAAACCCTAAATATTAACCACAAAACCCTAATTATTAAACCTGAAATCCTAAACCCTAAAAAGTAAAAAAAAAAACCTAACCCTAAACCCTAAATATTAATCTCGAAATCCTAAACCATAAACCCTAAACCCTAAAAAGTAAAAAAAACCCTAGTCGTAACCCTAAACCCTAAACCTTAAACCCTGGACTGCGAACCCAAAACCACAAACATCGAGCCCTAAACCCTAAATATTAACCTCGAAATCAAAATGTTAAACCTAAAATCCTAAACCCTAACCCTAAACCTTGGCCTGTGTACCCAAAACCTCGAGCCCCGAGCCCTAAACCCTAAATATTAACCCCAAAACCCTAATTATTTGGCCATTCAATGCCAAAATTCATGTCCCATGCTTGTTTAGTTCTTCTTCCTAAAGTAGAACATCCAAACAGGTTGAGTGAATTCCGGCCAATCAGCCTTAGCAATTTCACCAACAAGATCATCTCCAAGATATTATGTCTTCGACTTGCTCCTATCATTCCTAAACTAATATATGATAATCAATTGGGCTTTGTCAAGGGTCGGAGTATTTCAGAGAATATAATGCTTGCCCAAGAGATCATCCATGACATTAAAAGGCCCAAAGAAGGAGAAAATGTTGTTATCAAGCTTGATATGACCAAGGCGTATGACAGAGTATCGTGGTCTTTCACTTGCCTTGTATTGAGAAAAATGGGATTCGGGGAAATTTTTATTGATATAGTTTGGCGTGTTATAAGTAATAATTGGTACTCGATTATTATAAATGGCACTAGACATGGTTTTTTTCATTCAACCAGAGGCCTCAAGCAGGGAGATCCTCTATCTCCGGCCCTATTTATTTTAGGAGCGGAGGTGCTTTCTAGAATGCTCAACCTTTTACATCAACACCAATATTATAAAGGTTTCCAAATGGAACCTACAAGGGCCTCAAATAAATCATCTTAGTTTTGCAGACGACGTCATTATCTTCACAGCAGCTAGCAGATCCTCTATTCAATTGATTATGAAGACCTTGGGTGATTATGAGGCAGTGTCGGACCAACTTATCAACAAGAATAAAAGTCACTTCATGGTTACTAGCAACACTTCTACCGAGATTGTTGATATGATAAAGAGCGCTACAGGCTTCAATCAGAAAAATAGTCCGATTAGTTACCTTGGGTGCCCTCTCTTTATAGGAGGACAGAGAACTATCTACTATTCGGAGCTGGTTGAAAAAGTCATCAGGAAAATTAGTGGTTGGCAATCCAGAATTCTTAGTTTTGGGGGCAAAGCTATATTGGTGAAACATGTACTTCAATCTATGCCTATTCACATCATGGCATCTATCTCACCCCCTAAAACTGCTATTAGATACATTAAAGGAGTAATCACAGACTTTTTTTGGGGATGGGACAAGGATAAAAAGAAGTATCATTGGGCCTCTTGGGAGACACTCAGTTTTCCTTACGAGGAAGGAGAAATAGGGGTAAGACAATTAACTGATGTATGCACCTCTTTCCAGTACAAGCAGTGGTGGATTTTTCGAACAAAGAATTCACTTTGGAGCCAATTCCTCAAAGCAAAATACTGTCAAAGAGCCAACTCGGTGGCTAAGAAATTGGATACAGGACAATATCGAGTGTGGAATTACATGAGCAAAATTAAACACTCTATGGAACCTCACATCAGTTGGAAAATTAATTCGGGAAGTTGTTCTTTTTAGTGGGATAATTGGTTAGGAGATGGCATACTAGCTAATTATAATTCGGAGGTGTCCAGCCTTAATAATACCAAGGTCTCTCATTTTCTAGTAGATGGCAAGTGGAATGAAACTTGGATTAGGCATCATGTCCATCCTTTAATGGTACCTAAGGTCTTTAACACAAAGATTCACTACCAGGAAAACCTTACAGATGAAGCTACTTGGACTTATGCTGAAAATGGCAAATTCACTTGTTCTTCTGCTTGGAGCTTGATTCGAAAGAAGAAGGTGCAGATTGCCTTCAACACAGTTAACTGGCATAGGAATATTCCTTTTAAAGCTTTCTTCCTTCTTTGGAGAGCTGTAAGGGGAAAAATTCCTACTAATGAGAACCTGCAAAAATTTGGAGTGGATCCTGCTCACTGTTACTGCTGTCGCAGTCCAGGGTGGGATAATATTGATTATACTTTTGTTAATGGAAATTTTGCTAGCTATATATGGTCCCACTATGCAGTCTTCTTTGGCCACAATCACATTCGCTCTACTCTTAGAAATATTATCATGAGGTGGTGGAATTTGAAACACAAAGATGAGGTGCACAAACTCATCATCCAGGCCCTTCCAATATTTATTTGTTGGAACCTATGGAAGAATAGAGTTGCTGTTAAACATGGGGGGAATCAATCGAGTGTGATACGAGTCAAGTATCTTATATTCAAGGACATTTCTCATCTACTCAACACTGCTTTATCTTATATCAGTTGGCCAGACAACTGGAAGGATTTGGCTACAATTGTGGAGGGGTGTCAACATGAAATCAAAATCATACCTCTTAGTTGGGACAGACCTCACACTCGATATACAAGCTAAATACAGATGGAAGTGCTCTCTCTAATCCCAGAAAAATTGGAGGGGGAGGAATCTTAAGAAATGATCAAGGTAAGATGATCTATGCTTTCTCAATCCCTCTTGGGGATGGTACAAACAATCAAGCAGAGGTGCAGGCTGCTCTTCAAGGAATTCACTGGTGTGTCCAGCATGGATACAGGTGAATTCACCTCGAGGTCGACTCCGAACTACTTGTTAATTGGCTCACTAATGATAGCAAGCCACCATGGAAGATCACTCAATACATTAGGGAGCTTCAAACAATTACCAGCCAGCTCGAATTGTTCCAGTGCAGTCACACGTTCAGGGAAAACAATGGTACTGCTGATCTGCTGTCTAAATGGAGCCACAAATTCGACACTATACAACATTTCTACACTTCTCACCAGCTTCCTAGGATGGTAAGAGGAAGCTACATGCTGGAAAAAATGGGGGTAATCAATTTTCGGAGGAAAAAAGTTAAGAAAATCAAACAGCCCCCTTGATCACTATCCTTTTCGTATAGAAGTCTCTATACTTTTTGATACCCTTTTCTTTTCAACTATATCTTCGAGTGTAGTTTTTTTTTGTCTAGGTTTAGAAGTTATTCCTCTTCTTACTTTGTAAGGGGAGAGTCTCCCTTTTTTATGTTTTCTAGTATCTTTGTATCGAGAGGAGTCCTCTCATAGGTTGTTTTAGTTACTAGGTTTCATCTTATTGTATTGGGGAAGGGTTAGTTACCCTTAGTAGGGAAACCAGCTTTTGAACCATCATAGGATTTGGAGGTAAGGTTGATGTCCCCCTCTGTGTAATTTTTGCTGTTTAATTTATGTTAAGGCCTGGGGGTGATGCTAAGCCCCTGACCCACCCAAGGGTCGTTAAAAAAAAAAAAAAAAAAAACCCTAAATATTAAACCCAAAATCCTAAACCCTAAAAAGTAAAGAAAAAAACCTAACCATAAACCCTAAACCCCGAACCTTGAGCCCTAAACTCTAAATATTAACCCTGAAATCCTAAATATTAAACCTAAAATCCTAAACCCTAAACACTAAAAAGTAAAAAAAAACACTTTAACCATAAACCCTAACCCTAAATGCTGGCCCGCCGACCTAAAATTCCGAACCCTGAGCCATAAACCCTAAATATTAACTTTGAAACCCTAAATATTAAACCCTAAACCCTAAACCCTAAAAAGTAAAAAAAAAACCTAACCCTAAAACCTAGCCCATGAACCCAAAACCCTGAACCCCGAGCCCTAAACCCTAAGTATTAACCCTGAAACTCTGAATATTAAATCCAAAATCCTAAACCTAAACCCTAAAAAGTAAAAAACAAAACCTAATTACCCTAAACCCTAGCCTGCAAACCCAAAACCCTGAACCCTAAATATCAACCACGAAACCCTAAATATTAAACCCAAAATCCTAAACCCTAAAAAGTAAAAAAAAAGAAAAACCTTATCCTAAACCCCAACCCTAACCCTGACCTTAACCCTTAACCCTAACCCTAATCCTAAACCATTAACCCTAGCCCGCAGACCCAAAATCCCAAACCCTGAGCCCTAAACCCTAAATATTAACCCTGAAACCCTAAATAGTGAACACAAAATCCTAAACCCGGCCCTAAATCCTAAACCCTAAACCCTAAAAAGTAAAAAAAAAAAAACCTAACCCTAAACCCTAACCCTAGCCCTAAACCCTGGCCTGTAAAACCAAAACCCCAAACCTAAACCCTAAATATTAAACCCAAAACCCTAAACCCTAAATAGTAAAAAAAAACCTAACCCTAACCCTAAAACCTAAACCCTAAACCCTAAACCCTAACTTGCAGACCCAAAACCCCTAAACCCGAAATATTAACCTCGAAACCCTAAATATAAAATCCAAAATCCTAAACCCTAAACCCTAAAAATTAAAAAAAATCCTAACCTTAAACCCTAACCCTAATCCTAAATCCTAAATCCTTAAACCTAGCCCGCGGACCCATAATCCTGAACCCCGAGCCCTATACCCTAAATATTAACCCCAAAACCCTATATATTAAACCCGAAATCCTAAACCCTAAAAAGTAAAAAGAAAACCCTAACCCTAAACCCTAACTCTAACCCTAAATCCTAAACCCTAAACCCTGGTCTGCGCACCTTAAACCACAAACCCCAAACCCTAAATATTAACCCCAAAACCCTAAATATTAAACTCGAAATTTTAAACCCTAAAGCCTAAAAAGTAAAAAAAAAAACCCTAAACCTAAATTCTAACCCTAACCCTAAACCCTAAACACTATCCCGCGGATCCACAGCTATGAACCCCGAGCCCTAAACCCTAAATATTAAATTCAAAATCCTAAACCCTAAAAAGTAAAAAAAAAAAGACCCTAACCGTAACCCTAAACACTAAACCCAAAATCCTGGCTCGCAGACCCAAAACCCCAAACTCCGAGCCCTAAACCCTAAATATGAATCCCGAAACCCTAAATATTAAACTCAAAATCCTAAACCCTAGAAAGTAAAAAAAAAAAACCTAACCCTAAACCTTGGTCTGTTTACCTAAAACCTCAAACCCCGAGCCCTAAACCCTAAATATTAACCCGAAAACCCTAAATATTAAACCTAAAATCCTAAATCCTAAACCTTAAACCCTAAAAAGTAAACAAAAACCCTAACCCTAAACCCTAAACCTTAAACCCTAGCCCGTGGACCCAAAATCCCGAACCTCGAGCCCTAAACCCTAAAATATTTACCCCAAAACCCTAAATATTATCGCTTCCCCGTTTCTCAAATTTTTTATTTCTCTAAATTCTCTTACTAAAAAAATGCTCCTATAGAAAAAGGAGTAATGGTCACTTAAAAAAGTCTAACGGCTAAGTTGAGCTCAACCAGAATGAATAACCCGCCTCTGGTGAAACTCTCCCGGACGCCGAACCAAGGTCAGGAGAGGCGCTTGGATGAGACCAACAATTCTTTACAAGAATCAAGCTCTAAATCAACCTACAACTCCTCCAGTTTATGAAAAGATGAAGCGATCCAAGTCGCGACTGTGGAGAGGGAGTTGGCTTGGGTTCATGAAATTAATTCCTATGAACAAAATGAAATGATTCGAGCATATGTGGAAATAGGAATGGATTCCTCTACATCTAAGCTACATCCAGTTCAAATTTCGAAGGATTCTACTGTCCCAATTGAGAGAACAGAAAAGGCTATTTCCACAAGAATCACCCTAAAAAAATCTTCGAATTCGAACAAATTTTGAGTCGATTTGAATGAATTCAAGTACTGGGGATTCATCTTCTCAGTTTGTAGAACATCTCAAAGTAATTTCAAGAAAAATAGACGGTGTAATTGAAGGCTACTCAAATTTAGGTAACCTCGCCGGAGCTCAGGTGACTTTCAGTAATGTTGCAGGTCAAAACAGGGGTTAGATGGAAAGTAATGACACTCAACATGATCCTATATCTACAAACAAACAACAACAAGAGGATATACATCCCCATAACATAGCGACAACAGGTGAGAAGCAAAATTCAACTCAGGAGCTTAACTCAAAAAATCGACAAGCAGTAGTTCATCGAGTTAGAGATAGTTAGTCTGAAAAAGAACAGTTAAATATTGCACAATCTTCAAACTTCTCCTTTAGGGTTAAAGAACAATCAACCTTTCAATCTCCAGCTACTTTGCAAATGGAAATACAAGAAATGCCTGCTCAGGTATCTAAAGTTGATGAAGCTGTCAAAGGCAAGGAACAAAGGAGCATAGAGCAGCAAATACAAAACAATTCAAGGCAAACAAGTAAGTATAATTAACAAACTCCTCTACAAAATACTTATAGTATCATTGACGCTCAAGTACACATTGGTGTAAATGAGAAAACCAGTGGAAGTGGTATATCTATGAAACAGGTGAACAAACAAAATAGCAATGGAATTGAGCCCCCAAGAGTTCCTAATAATAATGACAAACAACAACTTGATAGGCCTATACAACAGCAAGCTGGTAAAACTAGCCTGCAGGTTCAACACAATTACCCTCAAGTCTCCAATAATTTTGGAAGGTATGATCCTCACTTTCAAAAGGGTAGAAATGCTAATGTTCAGGTTAATAATAATGTTTGGAATGTTCCAAAAAATCAGAATTTTCAGAGCTCTCAACCTAATGCAAACAATAACAAAAAAGACAATGTCCCCGAACCTGCTCCATATACTATTGTGAAATCTTTTGCAGCTCGTCTAAGGCAAAACCAAGTAAGGAATGACACCCCTATTGAGATCAATTCTCCTGTCATCACCACCATACAAGGTTTGTCTGCCGTAATTTTCTAAGAAGATGATTTTATGATTGGTTGGGCTTCTAGATGTAAATTTACTCTTATTGGTAAGTTTACTAGCACCATGCCTAAGGTTGAGTTGCTTAGGGAGAGTTTCATTCTTCAAACTCAACTTTCTGGAGGGGTTAAGATAGCTCATTTCAATGCTAGACATGTCTATATTGATTTGGACAATGAGCTAGATTACAGTACTGTGTGGTCTAAGCAGAAAATGACCATTGAAGGCCAACTTATGAGAATTCATAAGTGGACTCCTGATTTTAGGCCTCAAGATGAAACTCCAATAATTCCCATTTGGGTTGCATTACCTTAAGTACCTTGGCATTGTTATCACAAGGACATACTAAATGTTTTACTGAGCCCTATTGGCAAAGTTTTGTATATGGACACTACTTCTATTCAAAAAACCAGGGGAAGTATGCAAGGGTCAAGATTCAAATAGACCTTACTAAAGAAAGACCCCCTCATATATGGTTGGGTCTTAGTGAGGAAGATCTTAACAAAGGAAGGTGGCAAGCTATTGAATATGACAACATCCCTGACTACTGTATGTATTGCAAACACCAAGGGGATCTGCTTTATGCTTGCACTTTGAAAATAAGAGATGAAGTCTACAGAAAAAGTAGAGAAATAGAGGTTGAGAAAAAAAAATCAAGAACAAAGGGGATCAAGGCAAATATGATCCTCAAAATCTCCACATGCATAACACTACCAGAGATAAGGGAAACACAAATTCACAAATTTAGCAACAACAAAATAAAGAGAACAACAGGATATCATGAGAGGAATGACAGGTTCAAAAGAGGAAGAATAACAAGCATGTGCAAAGCTACATGAAAAAACCAAAATCTCCTAAGGAGAAATTACAGTAGAAACAGACTCAACAAACATGTAAGAGTTATAGTAATGCAATTCCAGTTTCTAACAATTTTATTGATTTATCTATGCAGGATACACCAAACAACCATGAGGAAAATGAAAATCAAGAACTAAAAAATAAAACACCAGTGGCAATACAAAGTAATAAGGAATCCAACATGGACTTACCAGCCAACTCAAATTCAATGGTAAACAAGCAACAGAGGAATGACAGAGAAAATAACTATGTAAAACAAAGCAAAGATACCACATGTATTGACTCAATGCTCCCCATTCCCCAAAGCCCCAATACTTTGAATTTGTCTGATATTGATAAAACTGGAGAACGTGAGGAAGAGGGATGTAAGGAGAATCCAACTAACTTGCAGGAAGGGGTGTCCAAAGGGGGAAATTTGACTCATGTTTTGCATGAGATTTTACACATTGAACCTAGGATTGACCATAGAGGTCCTGCTACTACTAGTTCACTGCATGCCAATCAAAATATTCAGAAAAATCACAATCAGATGCAAAGAAATGATACCGGGCAGACTAAAATAGATCTAGGGTTACACAATATAGGGAATAGTGAGCTGTTTCAGAATCAGGAAAATAACAACATTGTGAAAGGCATTGAGGGTGATCAGAGACAAGAGGTTTCAAGGGGTATTAATGCAACAAGCACTCCAAGTAACAATCAGAAAAAGAAAGGAATTCAGAACAACACAGAAGAACAACACAGAAATCAGACCAATGAATCTGCAGGGAAACATACTAATAATAATTCACAAGAAAGACCCAGTTAGAAAAAAAGGGAGGCTATCAAGAGAAAACAACAACAGGAGGCTGGAAAACAGGACAATACTGGTCAAGGTAAGGGTGATACAGGTAAGCAAGAGGATAAACAAAACACTGGCAAGACCAAACAAAGCTCAGATATGATGTCGTCAATTCTGAGGATGAGTTTGATGAGGACACACAATCTATCAATGAGAATGATGATCAGGAAGGGGATGAAACTAGTGCACATTTAATCAAAACATTTGGCTCCACCTTTCAAAATGAATTTCAAACTGAAATTCAAGTAGTGACAGACCAACAAGGCTTATCACCCAGGGGCAAAAAAAAAATCAGACAACAGACCAATCAACTTCTATTAGCACATCTGTTACTTCTGGCAGACCCAACACTAGGTCCAAAATCAAAGGTTTCCAATGATTAACACACTTTGTTGGAATGCTTGAAGTATCAACACCCAAAGCTCTTTGGAAAGAATACAAAATCTTGAGAAATTGCATAATATCTCTTTGATAGCTATTCTTGAACCTTTTGCTGACAATTCTCAAATCAACAATTACAAAAGGCATTTAAACATGGACAATGCCTCTTGTAACCACAATGGAAAAATCTGGATTTTTTGGACTAATGATCTGGAGTGTAACGTTTTAGAAGTGCATGATCAACATATTACTTGCGACTTGAAACATGTGGAACATAATGAAATCTTTATGGTTTCGTTCATCTATTTCAAATGCAAAGATCATATGAGAATATCCCTTTGGGACAGACTTTTCCATTTTCCACTATGGACATCCTGTGGTGTACTATAGGTGATTTCAATGCTATTACATCTACTGAGGAAAAATATGGAGGTCTGCCTTATAACATGAAAAAAGTCTTGAATTTATCAATATTATTGAGTTTTGTGGCTTAATGGATATTGGTTATAGTGGGCAACCTTTCACATGGTGTATTCAAAGAGCTGAAGAGGCAAGGGTGTGGAAAAGGTTGGACAGAGCTATGGTCAATGATAAATGGCTGGGGCTCATGCCACAAACTACCATAACTTACCTCCCCTCAGTAGGATCTGATCATTGTCCACTGTTCATGGAGTTGGAAGTAAGAATGGATCAGAAAATCAATTATTTTAAGTTCCTGCACTGCTGGATAGAAAATGAGAAGTTCCTAAATATTGTTGAACGCTGCTGGCAGAAACAAAACACCCGGTGATTCAATGTGGAGACTACATTATAAGATGAAAAGGTTGGCTTCCACTTTGAGTACATGGTCCAAAAATGAATATGACAATATTTTTTCTAGTGTTGTAGATTTTGAGGGACAAGAAAAAATGCTGAAGAAAATGTTATTTAACATAATACTGAAGAAAATAGGGCTAAAATTCATCTTATCAATGCTCAATATTTCAAGTATCTCAAATTGGAAGCATCCATTCTCAAACAAAAAACTCAACTCCAATGGTTCAAGGAAGGAGATACTAACTCCAAGTATTTATATTCTATTATGAGGGGTAGGAGAGGAAACTATTCATCCAAAAAATTTGTATTGGGGAGGATGCTTGGGTACAAGGGGATGACAATATTGCTAAAGAAGCTTGTGACTACTTTCGAAACATCTTCGTAGGCCATGAGGACAGGATTAGTGAAGACAATCTTAATTGCATTCCTAGAATGGTCACACCTGAACAAAACCAGACACTTCAACAAATGCCTAGTCTGGAGGAACTGACTCAAGTGGTTTTCTCTATGAATCCTAATTCTGCAGCTGGTCCTGATAGCTTTGGAGGAAATTTTTATCAATTTTGTTGGGAGGTTATTAAAGAAGATGTATTGAGTGCTGGTCAATACTTTTTCTGTGGGCACACCATGCATGTCTGGTATTACTTCCTAAGGTTGAACATCCCAACAGATTCAATGAGTTCAGACCTATCAGTTTGAGTAATTTCTCAAACAAAATTATTTCCAAGATTTTAAGCCTTATATTGGCTCCTATTCTGCCTCAATTTGTTTCTGAAAACCAATCTGGTTTTGTTAGGGGTAGGAGTATATCTGAGAATATTATGCTTGCCTAGGAAATCAATCATGGTATCAAGAAACCCAAGGTAGGTGACAATATGGTAATTAAACTAGATATGACCAAGGCATATGATAGAGTGTATTGGTCTTATAGTTGTTTAGTGTTGAGAAGAATGGGTTTTGGTGAGATGTTTATTGATTTAGTTAGGAGGATCATGAGAAATAACTGGTACTCTGTGATTGTAAATGATACTAAACATGACTTTTTCCATTCAACCAGAAGTATCAAACAAGATGATCCATTATCCCCATCCCTATTTATTTTAGGGGCTGAGGTGCTTTTCAGGATGCTCAATAGACTTCAACAACATCAGAGATATAAAAACTTCCAAATGGAGATTAGAGGCCCACAAATCAATCATCTAAGCTTTGCTGATGACATCATTACTTTTTCCTTTACTACCAGAGATACCGTCCAGATGATTATGAAAACTCTTTCCTCCTATGAATCTGTTTCTGACCAGCTCATAAATAAGGAGAAGAGTCACTTCATGGTTACTGAAAATACCCCTCATGCTATCATGAATTGATTGGAGAAGTCACTGGTTTTACACAAAAAAACAGTCCAATTACCTATCTTGGTTGTCCATGATACATTGGAGGGCAGAGAATTATTTATTACTCTGACCTAGTGGCAAAGGTTACAAAGAAAATTACTGGGTGGCAATCAAGAATGTTGAGTTTTGGAGGGAAAGCCACTATGGTGAAGCATGTCCTTCAATCAATTCCTATTCATACAATGTCAGCCACTTCTCCCCCTAAAACCACAATCAGATACATCAAGCGAGCTATTCCTGATTTCTTTTGGGGTTGGGATAAGGAAAAGAAAAAAATACCATTGGGCCTCTTGGGACTCTTTGAGTCTCCCTTATAATGAAGGAGGTATTGGAGTCAGACAACTTGAATATGTGTGCACTTCTTTACAACTTAAACATTGGTGGATTTTCAGGACCAAGAATACCTTGTGGGGTCAATTTTTGAGAGCAAAATATTGTCAAAAAGCTTATCCTGTGGCAAAAAAACTTGATATTGGGCAGTCCTTGATTTGGAATTACATGATGAAAAATAAAAGTATTGCTGAGGCTCAAATCACCTTGAAAATCAAGTCTGGAAATAGTTCATTTTGGTGGGATGATTGGTTAGGGGTGGGACCTTTAGCATCGCATTACAACCATATTACAAACCTCAACAACACCACTGTTTCTCAATTTTTGGAGAATGGACAGTGGAAGGAATCTTGGGTAAGACATTAGGTTCCTCATCTGCTAGTCCCAAAAGTTTTGAATACTATCATCCATTTCCAAGAGAATATCCCTGATGAAGAAATGTAGAAATTAAATGATAGTGGCTTATTCTCTTGCTCTTCATCTTGGAATCACATTAGAAAAATGGAGAATAGGAACATCATCAACAAAGGTATATGGCATAAACACATTCCATTCAAGATCTCCTTTCTTGCTTGGAGGGCCTTGAGATGTAATCTTCCTACCAATGAGAAAATAAGCAATGTAGGTGGTGATCCAGTCCAATGCTCCTGCTTTTACAAACCTGGAGAAGACAACATAGGCCATATTTTTGTTTCAGGTTAGGTTGCCAATAATGTGTGAAAGTCTTACTCTGCAGCCCTAGGTATCCAGCATAATCACATTCCAATCAACAATCTTTTGATGAGATGGTGGGGACAAGATTACAAGAATGAAGTGCAGAAATTTTTAATCCAAGTCCTCCCCTTAATCATAATGTGGAACCTTTGGAAAAACAGATGTACATCAAAATACAGCGCAAATCAGTCCAACATAGCTAGGGTCAAGTTCCTAATCCTAAAGGATATTAGTCACTTACTCATCACAGCATACCCCTACACCCTTTGGGCCAACAACTGGAATGATTTAATTAGGATGGTGGAGAACTGCAGACAGGAAACTATGATTAAAACTGTAAAATGGGAAAAACCTTGTCAACCTTTTCTCAAACTTAATACTGATGGTAGCACACTTAACAACCCCGGAAACATAGGAGGAGGGGGAATTCTAAGAGACCATCAGGGGAACATGATTTATGCCTTCTCTACTCCTTTTGGAATTGGAACCAATAACCAAGCTGAACTTCAAGGTGCCAGCTATGGTCTAAACTGGTGCATCCAGCATGTTTACAGAAAAATCCACCTGGAAGTACATTTAGAACTGGTCACCAAGTGGCTCTCCAATCAGACCAGACCCCCATGGAACCTGCATCAATTCATTCAAGAGTTACAAAATATAATCCAGCATCTAGAGTTCTTCAAAGTCACTCACACATCCATAGAAGCAAACAATACAGCTGATCACCTTTCCAAATGCAACCACAACACTAAAATTGTGCAACACTTCTACATAAAATAGCAACTCCCCGCTTTAGCAAAAAGAAGCTTCATTTTGGAAAAATTAGGCATGACAAACTTCAGGAGAAGGAGACTCAAAAGAATTAAGAAACCTCCTTGATTATGAGAACTTTTTCAATATGTCTATTCTGCTTCATGTATAGTCATTTTGAATAGGTTTTAGTTTTATTTATTCTTGTCTTACTGTTGTAAGGGGAGAGTCTCCCTCGTTTATGTTCCTAGAATCTTTGTATTGAGAGGAGTCCTCTCTTTTAGGTGCATAGAAATTAGGTTTCACCCTATAGTATGGGGATAAGATGACTATCCTTAGTAGGAAGGTCGATTCTTGAACCAACATAGGATCGGAGGTAATGTTTATGTACCCCTTTTTGTGTTTTACTATTTTTTATTTATGATAAGGCCTAGGGGTGTTGCTAATTAAGCCCCTGACCCTTTCAAGGGTTGTTCAACTTAAAAAAAAACCCTACATATTAAACCCAAAATCCTAAACACTAAACCCTAAAAAGTAGAAAAAAAAACCAAACCCTAAACCGTAACCCTAACTATAAACACTAAACGCTTAACCCTGGCCCACAGACACAAAATCTCAAACCCCGAGCCCTTAACCCTAAATATTAACCCCGAAACCCAAAATATTTAACCTGAAATTCTAAACCCTAAACCCTAAAAAGTAGAAAAAAACCTAACCCTAAACTTAAATCCTATCCTACGGACTCAAAACCCCGAACCCCAAGCCCTAAACTCTAAATATTAACCCCGAAACCCTAAATATTAAATTTCAAATCCTAAACCCTAAAATGCAAAAAAATAAAAACCCTAACCCTAATCCTAAACCCTAAACCCTAAACCCTGGCGTACGAACCCAAAAACCCAAACCCCAAACCCCGATCCCTAAACCCTAAATATTAACCCTAAAACTCAAAATATTTAACCCAAAATCCTAAACCCTAAACCCTAAAGAGTAAAAAAAACCCTAACCTTAACCCTATACCCTAAATCCTAAACCCTGGTCCGCTGACCCTAAACCCTGGTCCGCTGACCCTAAACCCCGAAACCCTAAATGTTAAACCAAAAATCCTAAACACTAAAAAGTAAAAAAAAAAACCTAACCGTAAACCATAACCCTAACCCTAAACCCTGGCACACGGACCCAAAACCTCAAACCTCGTGCCTTAAACCATAAATATTAACCCCGAAACCCTAAATATTAAACCCAAAATACTAAACCTTAGACCCTAAACCCTAAAAAGTAAGAAAAAAAATACCCTAACCTTAACCTAAACCCTTAACCCTAAACCTTGGCCTACGGACCCAAAACCCCAAACCCTAAATATGAAACCTGGTATCCTAAACCCTAAAAAGTAAAAAAAAAAACTAACCCTAAACCCTAACCTTAAACCCTAAACCCAAAACCTTGGCCTGCAGACCCAAAACCCCGAACCCCGAGCCCTAAACCCTAAACCCTAAATATTAACCCCAAAACCCTAAATATTAAACCTAAAATCCTAAACCCTAAACCCTAAAAACTAAAAAAAAAAAAAAACCCTAAACCTAAACCTTAACCCTAACCCTAAACCCTAAAACCCTGGCCTGCGGACCATAAATATTAAACCCAAAATCCTAAATCCTAAAACCTAAAAAGTAAAAAAAAAAAAACCTAACCCAAAACCCTAGCACAGGGACCCAAAACCTCAAACACCGAGCCCTAAACCCTAAATATTAACCCTTAAACACTAAATATAAAACCCAAAATCTTAAACCCTAAACCCTCAAAAGTAAAAAGAAAAACCTAACCCTAAACCCAACCCTTGCCCGCGTACCCAAAATCTCAAACCCCGAGCCCTAAGCCCTAAATATTAACCCCGAAACCGCAGATATCAAACCCAAAATCCTAAACCTTAAACCCTAAAATGTCTAAAAAAAACCTAACCCTAAACCCTAGCATGTGGACCCAAAACCCCAAACCTCGAGCCCTAAACCCTAAATATTAACCCTGAAACCCTAAATATTAACTAGAAATCCTAAACCGTAAACCATAAACCCTAAATAGAAAAAAAAAACCTAACCCTAAACCCTAAACCCTAAAGACTAAACCTTGGCTGCGAACCCAAAACCCCGAACCCCGAGCCCTAAACCCTAAATATTAACCCCGAAACCCTAAATATTAAACCCAAAATCCTAAACCTTAAACCCTAAACCCTTAAAAGTAAAAAAAAAAAAACCCTAACCGTAAACTCTATCCCTAACCCTAAGCCCTAAACTCTAAACCTTGGCCCGCGGAGCCAAAACCCTTAATATCGAGCCCTAAACCCTAAATATAAACCCAAAAACCCTAAATATTACCTTTTCCCCATCTCTCTAATTTCTCTCTCTAAAAGAAATGCTCTTTACAATTATCACTTAACGGTAATAATAATTTTAGCCGTTACAACCTAGCTCGTCCGGAATGGCACATTCGCCACCGGCAGAGCTTTCCCGACCATCGGATATAGCTTCTGTAATACAGAATAACAAGAGGGAACAAATACAACAAAGTTATTCATCTCAATCTTCCCACAACTCCTCGAATGAGCGAAGAAATGAAGAGGTCAATATCGCAATTTCGGAATGTGAGTTGGACTAGGCTCAAAAATTTATTTCAATGGCACAATCAGGTTCGATTTGTGATAGAAGGGATGGAGAAAATGAATCCCAGTCACAAGCTCCACCTAATACTCAAAAATCAAAGGATTCTACCGTCCCACTTGAGAGAAATCGAGTGGCGACTTCTGGGAGAAATTCAGGCGAATCGCCTCAATCGCGACTTCAAATTTGAAGCTCTTCGGACGAAATTCGAGCAGAAGACCCCATTGGGGAAGATTCCTTTGTGTTAGTAGAACATCTTACTGAAATCTCTAGTAATATTAACGGTGAAATCATTAGGATTGAATTTTCAGGCAACCTCACCGGAGCTCCGGTGAACAATGAGAATAAAGAACAAAGAGAAGAGGAGATCCTGGAAAATACTAGCAGGAATGGGCAACAAAGATCAGTAGAACACCACCCCAGCAAGTCGATTGTCGAAAAAGGAGGAAACTCGGCCAAAATGCATGCAAGGGGCACAGATAAAATTCAGGTGGACAGAACAGGGGTTTAACAAGTTCACAATATGAACAAATAAATTGAATTAAAGACACAAACAAGTGGAGGAGAAGAGATGAGGCTTCAAAACCAGGTAATTGAAGTATCAAATTCAACTAACTTCTCTTTTGGTGTTAAGACAAAGGAACAGGACCACAAGATCAACAACCAGCATTTGCAACACACTAATCAACGAGGACAAAGCAAGGAGAAGCAACAATACCCACAGAGTAAGACCACTGCTGATCAGAATCAGCCAGAGCAGGGCAATGAAGAGAAAAAAGATCAGAAGCAGCAAGGAAATGATCAACCACAACAAATGAATTTACTGCAATCAGGTAAGACTCATAACTCTACTTATAGTCAGTCCATTAATGTGAATTCTAATGCTCAGTTGCAACCTTATGCAAATGAGCGAAGTAGAAATCTTGGGAACAAACTGTCACAGGGCACAACTCAGATCAACAAGGATCCCCATGTGAGTGAAAAACAAACTAAGAATTAAGACATAGGTTCCACTGTCCACCAAAATTTCCAGATTGACCAATCGCAATTCCCTAAACTCACTAGCAACTTTGAAAAACACAACCAGCCTCACCCTAAAAATAGAACTGGAGGGCAGACTCCTAATGTCCAAAATAACAATACCCCTCAAATTACCCAGAACCACCAGAACACCTCCAAAAAAGAACAGATACCTGCACCTGCACCTTTCAGTGTCACTTAGTCATTCGCAGCCAAGCTGAGACAAAGCCAAGCTCAAAATGAGAGGCCAATTGGTCTTGCTGCTCATGAATTCACCTCCAAACAAGGTTTACCAGCTGTAATCTTCAAGAAGGAAGATTTCAGGTCCAAACTTGCCATCAAGTGTAAATTCACCTTAATTGGAAAATTTAGCAATACCATGCCTAAGATTGAGTTGATAAGGAAAAATTTTATCCTCCAAACTCAACTATCTGGGGTGTGAAAATTGCTCACTTTAACTCTAGGCATGTATACATTGATCTTGACAATGAATTGGACTATGTAACTGTGTGGACTAAACAGATGATGACTATAGAGGGGCAACTCATGAGAATCCAAACTTGAACTCCAACCTTCAGGCCTGAGGAGGAAACCCCTATAGTGCCAGTTTGGATAGCTCTTCCTAAACTTCCATGGCATTGTTACACCAAAGAATTTGTATCTATTCTTTTGCAACCTATTGGTAAGGTGTTGTACCTTGACTCTGCAATTGTCAGAAAAACTAGGGGCAGTATAACAAAGGTGAAAGTGCAGATTGACCTCACTGAGGAAAGGCCACCTCATATTTGGGTGGGCATAGATGAAGATGACTATAACATAGGAAGATGGCAATTAATAGAATATGAGAATGTCCCGGATTATTGCATGTATTGTAAACACCAAGGACATCATGAGCAAGATTGCAAAATCAAAAGAAGAGAGGAGGAACACAAGAGGAGGAAGGAAATTGAGAATGAAAAAGGAAACAAAAGTAAAGCTGAACAAGGAAGAGATAGCAGGAATGAAAAGGACAATCAAAACAACAAGGAGGGAGGAACTACTTCAAATGACAAAGCCCAACAGCAGCAAAGGGAACAGAATAATAGTCAACAAGAAGAATAGTGGCAAGTACAAAGGAAGAAACAGAATAAGATCAGTCACAACAATGGGGACAAGACATCCTCACCTCATGATCAGGCAGTCAATGAGACACAACACTACAAACAAGGTAAAGCAGGTACATCAACTATCCCCACTCAAAATAACTTTATTGATCTGAATTCACAGGATCAAACCACAATCCAAGAAAATGAAGAAGTGCAAATTATAGAGCTTGATTCAACCAAAAAGAACCATACTGGAAATGAGTCAGGTAAAAATATAATTCAGCATGAATCTCAAAAATAGCAGAAAAAGCAAACAGGTGAGTCCCATAGTGAAAGTCATAACAGCATACAAGCTCCCAAGATCACAGGTATTGACTCTCTTCTCCCCACCCCCAGCTCCCCCTTTAATAATGTTAGTATTGGTGAAGTTGAATGAGGTATAGATAGGGGTGTCAGGAGAAACCCACTAACTTGCAGGAAGGGGTGTCCAAAGGGGGGTGTTTGACTCATGTTCTGCATGAGAGGGTTCACACAGACCATAGGAAAGACCTTAGAGCTCCTGCTACCTCTTCACAATTTCCAGCCAAGCAAATTTTTCAATAGGCTCAGGTTTCTTTTTAGAACTGTGATTCTGGTCAACTGCAGGCTGATATTATTCACTCGGAAAGGCAGGTTGAAAACCAAGGTAATCAAAACAACACAAAGGTACAAACAACTAAGGCTAACAATATTCATAAAGGGGCGGTGAATCAGGCTCAAGAAGAGGAAAATTTGCAAAAAACTAATGAGACCACTCCTGCTAAACAGTCCAACAATAAATCCCAGGGCAAAATGAGTAAAAAGAAAAGACAAGCTATCAAGAAAAGACAACAAAAAGAGACAGTAGTACATGTGGTCAATAATCAGAAAGATCAACAACATAATCTTCAAGTACAGCAGCAGCAACAGGAAAAATCCTTGTCTAGAAATACTGAGTATGATGTGGTAAATTCTGAAGATGAGGTGGATATTGACACTCAATCTTTAGAGGAAGAGGCAAATGAGGAGGATGAAACTAGTAATCATCTTATCAAGGCATTTGGTTCAACCTTTCAAAGTGAGTTTCAAGAAAAAATTCAGGAAGTTACTGATCAACAAGGACTGTCACCTAGAGGAGGGAAGCAGACTCAGCATCAGACCAAACAGGCAATACATACTACATCTGCTAGTTCTAGCATACCCATCACTAGGTCCAAAAGTAAAGATTTTTAATGTTTAAAACCATATGTTGGAATGCTAGAAGCATCAACACCCAAGGATCCTTGGAAAGACTCCAAAATCTCAAGAAAATGCATAATCTAGCCATGATTGTGATTCTTAAACCTTTTGCTGATAATGCTCACATCAACAGTTACAAAACTTACCTTAATATGGATAAGGCAGCTTGTAACCCCAATGGCAAAATTTGGATATTTTGGAATTCTGATATGCACTGTGAAGTTTTAGAATCAGAGGAACAACACATCACTTGTGCTATTCAGCATGTGGAACTCAAAGGGAAGTTTATTTCTTCATTTATTTATGCCAAATGCAGGGAACACCTCAGGAGACCTATCTGGGAGAGGCTTATTCATTTCTCCAACATGAACATCCCTTGGTGCACTATTGGAGACTTCAATGTGATTATTTCTCCGGAGGAAAAACAAGGGGGCATTCCTTATAACATGAATAAGAGTTTTGAGTTCATCAATGTTATAGAAGCGTGTGGACTTATAGATCTTGGGTATAGTGGTCAACATTTTACCTGGTGCAATCAAAGATCTGAAGCTGCTAGAGTGTGGAAAAGGTTAGATAGGGCAATGGTGAATGATAATTGGTTAGAAATGATGCCCCAAACTACCATTCAACATTTACCATCAGTGGGGTCTGATCACTGTCCTTTACTGATGGAGATAACCAGGAGACAAGAAAACAGTATCAGGTACTTTAAGTTTTTACACTGCTGGACAGAAAATGCAAATTTTATGGAGATTGTTAAGGTTTGCTGGCAGAGAGAGGTTCATGGTAATCCTATTTGGAGCCTTCACTAGAAGATGAAAAGAGTAGCTGATACACTCAGTACTTGGTCTAGAAAGGAGTATGGAGATATATTTGCTATTGTCCAAGAGTACGAGGAACAAATAAAAGGGGCAGATGAAGCTGTGATTTTAAGTAATACAACAGAAAATAGGGCCAAACTTCATCAGATTAATGCTGGGTATATCAAGTACTTGAAGCTGGAGCAGTCTATTCTAAAACAAAAAACTCAACTTCAATGGTTCAAGGAAGGGGACGCCAATACTAAATATTTTCATGCATTCATGAGGGGCAGAAGGAGGAAACTCTTCATCCATAAAATATATAATGAAGATGAGGAGTGCATTGCAGGTGAGAAAAACATTGCACATGCAACATGCAAATATTATCAGCAAATATTTTCTGGGAATGAGAATATTATTAATGAAGATATGCTACATTGCATCCCCAGAAGTGTTACTCAGGAACATAATCAAAGCTTACAAGAATTGCCTAGCATGGAGGAGCTGAAACAAGCTTTTTTCTCTATGAATCCTCACTCAGCACCTAGTCCGGATGGATTTGGAGGAAAAGTTTTTCAGACCTGCTGGTCTATAATTAAGGAGGATCTGCTGGAGGCTGTTCAGACTTTCTTTAATGGCCATTCAATGCCAAAATTCATGTCCCATGCTTGTTTGGTACTTCTTCCTAAAGTAGAACACCCAAACAAGTTAAATGAATTCCGGCCAATCAGCCTTAGCAACTTCACCAACAAGATCATCTCCAAAATATTGTGTCTCCGACTTGCCCCTATCCTTCCTCTTCTTATATCTGATAATCAATCATGCTTTGTCAAAGGCCGGAGTATCTCGGAGAATATAATGCTTGCCCAGGAGATCATTCATGACATTTAAAGGCCCAATGAAGGAAAAAATGTTGTTATCAAGCTTGATATGGCCAAGGCATATGACAGAGTTTCCTGGTCTTATACTTGCATTGTGTTGAGAAAAATGGGATTTGGCGAAATCTTTATCGACACTGTTTGGCGTATTATGAGTAACAATTGGTATTCGATTATTATAAATGGCACTAGACATGGATTTTTTCATTCAACCAGAGGTCTCAAGCAGGGAGATCCGCTTTCTCCGGCCTTATTTATTTTAGGTGCCGAGGTACTTTCTAGAATGCTTAACCTTCTTCATCAACATCAATATTATAAAGGTTTCCAAATGGAACCTAGGAGGCCTAAGATAAATCATCTCAGCTTTGGGGACGATGTCATTATCTTCACAGCTACTAACAGATCCTCTATTCAACTTATTATGAAGACTTTGGAGAATTATGAGGCAGTGTCTGATCAACTTATCAACAAAGATAAGAGTCATTTCATGGTTACTAGCAACACTTCCCCGGAGACTGTGAATATGATAAAGAATGTTACAGGCTTCAATCAGAAAAGAAGTCCTATTACTTACCTGGGATGCCCTCTGTTTATAGGAGGATATGGAACTATTTACTACTCGGACTTGGTTGAAAAAGTCATCAGAAAGATAAGTGGGTGGCAATCTAGAATTCTTAGCTTTGGGGGAAAAGCTATCTTGGTGAAACATGTGCTTCAATCTATGCCAATTCACATCATGGCATCCATCTCACCTCCTAAAGCTACTATTAGATATATCAAAGGAGCAATTGTGGATTTTTTCTGGGGATGGGACAAGGATAAAAAAAAGTATCATTGGGCCTCTTGGGAAACACTTAGTTTTCCTTACGAGAAAGGAGGAATAGGGGTAAGACATTTAACTGATGTATGTACTTCCTTACAGTACAAATAGTGGTGGAACTTCCAAAAAAAAAACTCTCTTTGGAGCCAATTCATCAAAGAAAAATATTGTCAAAAACCAACCCGGTGGCAAAGAAATTTGATACAGGACAGTCCCTAGTTTGGAAGTACATGAGAAAAAATAAACATCTTATGGAACCTCACATCAGTTGGAAGATTAATTCGGGAAGTTGTTCCTTTTGGTGGGATAATTGGCTAGGAGATGGCATACTTGCTAATTATAGTCCGGAGGTGTCCAGCCTTAATAATACCAAGGTCTCTCATTTTTTAGTGGGAGGAAAGTGGAATGAAACATGAGTTAGGCATCATGTTCATCCTTTGATGGTACCTAAGGTCCTTAACACCAAGATTCATTATCAGGAAAACCTTACAGATGAAGTTATTTTGACTTATACTGATAATGGCAAGTTCACCTGTTCTTCTGCATGGAGCTTGATTCGAAAGAAGAAAGTGCAGACTGCTTTCAACATCCTTAACTGGCATAGGAATATCCCATTCAAAGCTTCTTTCCTTCTTTGGAGGGCTATAAGGGGGAAAATTCCTACCAATGAGAATCTGCAAAAATTTGGAGCGGATCCAGCTCACTGTTACTGCTGCCGTGTTCCAGGGTGGGATAATATTGATCACAATTTTGTTACGGGCAATTTTGCTAACTAAATATGGTCCCACTATGCAGCTTTCTTTGGCTACCATCATCTCCACCTTCCTCTTAGAAATATTATCATGAAGTGGTGGAATCTGAAACACAACAATGAAGAACACAAACTCATCATCCAGGCACTTCCAATCTTTATTTGTTGGAACCTCTGGAAGAATAGAGTTGCTGTTAAACATGGGGCAAATCAGTCAAGTGTAGTTCGAGTCAAACACCTTATCTTCAAGGACATTTCTCATCTTCTCAACACTGCCTTCTCTTATCTCAATTTGCCAGACAACTGGAAGGATCTGATTACAATGGTGGAGGGGTGTCAACACGAAACAAAAATCATTCCTCTTAGTTGGGAGAGACCTCACAACTCGCATTACAAGCTAAATACGGATAGAAGTGCTCTCTGTAATCCGGGGAAAATTGGAGGGGGAGGAATCTTAAGAAATGATCAAGGTAATATGATTTACGCCTTCTCAATTCCTCTTGGGATTGGCACAAACAATCAAGCAGAAGTGCAGGCTGCTATTCAAGGAATTCACTGGTGTGTCCAGCATGGATACAAGAGAATACACCTCGAGGTTGACTCCGAGCTACTTGTTAAATGGCTCACCGAAGATAGCAAGCCTCCATGGAAGATCACTCACTACATTAAGGAGCTCCAAACACTTGCCAGCCAGCTGAAATATTTCCAGTGCAGACATATTTTCAGAGAGAACAACAGTACAACAGACGTGCTGTCAAAATGGAGCCACAGATTTGACACCACACAGCTGTTTTACGCCTTTCATCAGCTTCCTAGGATGGTAAGAGGAAGCTACATGCTGGAAAAAATGGGAGTAATCAATTTTCGGAGAAAAAAACTTAAGAGAATCAAAAAGCCCCCGTGATCTTTATCTTATTTGTATAGAAGTATCTATACTTTTTGATAACCTTTTCAATTCGGCTATCTCCTTGAGTATAGTTCTTTTTGGATAGGATTAGAATTTTCTCTTCTTATTTTGTAAGGGGAGAGTCTCCCTTATATACGTTTTCTAGTATCTTTGTATCGAGAGGAGTCCTTTCATAGGTTTTTTAGATACTAGGATCCATCTTATAGTATTGGGGAAGAATTGATTACCCTTAGTAGGGAAATCAAATTTTGAACCATCATAGGTTTTTGGAGGTAAGGTTTATGTCCCCCTCTGTGTGTATTTTTATTTAATTTATGTTAAGGCCTGGGGGCGTTGCTCAGCCCCTGGCCCCCCCAAGGGTCGTTAAAAAAAAAAAAAACCCTAAATATTAAACTCAAAATCCTAAAACCTAAATCCTAAACCATTAAAAGGAAAAAAAAACCTAACCTTAAACCCTGGCCCACAGACCCAAAACTCTAAACCCCGGGGCCTAAACCCTAAATATTAACCCCAAAACCCTAAATGTTAAACCATAAATCCTAAACACGAAACCTTAATTCCAAAAAAGTAAAAAAAAAAACCTAACCCTAAACCGTAAACCTTAAACCCTAGTCAACGGACCCAAAACTCCAAACCCCGAGCTCTAAACCCTAAATATTAACCCTAAAACCCTAAATATTAAACACAAAATCCTAAACCCTAAACCTTAAACCCTAAAAAGTAAAAAAATAAATCTAACCCTAACCCTAAACCCTAAACCCTAAACCCTAAACCTTGGCCTGCAGACCTAAAACCTCGAACCCCGAGCCCTAAATCCTAAATATTAAACCCAAAACCCTAAACCCTAAACCCAAAAGAGTAAAAAAAAAAAAACCTAACCCTAAACCTTAAACCCTGGACCGCAGATCCAAACCCCCTCAACCCGAGCCCTTAACCCTAAATATTTACCCCAAAACCCTAAATATGAAATCCAAAATTCTAAACCCTAAACCCTAAACCCTAAACCCTAAAAAGTAAAAGAAAACACCCTAATGCTAAACCCTAACCCAAACCCTAAACACTAAACCTTGGCCCGCAGACCTAAAACCCCAAACCCTAAGCCCTAAACCTTAAATATTAACCCCAAAACCCTAAATATTTAACCCGAAATCCAAACCCTAAACCCTAGAAAGTTAAAAAAACCCTAACCCTAAACCCTAACCTTAACCTATACCCTAAACCCTAAACCATAGCCCACTGACCCAAAACCCCGAAACCCTGAATATTAAACCCAAATTCCCGAACCTTAAAAGGTAAAAAAAACCCTAACTCTAAACCCTAACCTTAACCCTAAACTCTGGTCAACGAACCCAAAACCCCGAACCCCGAGCCCTAAACACAAAATATTAACCCCAAAACCCTAAATATTAAACCTAAAATCCTAAACCCTAAAAAGTAAAAAACAAAAAAGCTAACCCTAAACCCTACACCCTGGCCTGCGGACCCAAAACCCCGAACCCCAAGCCCTTAATATTAACCCCAAAACCCAAAATATTCAACTTGAAATCCTAAAGCCTAAAGCCTAAACCCTAGAAAGTAAAAAAAAATCCTGAGCCTGTGGACTCAAAATCCCGAACCCCAAGCCCTTAAACCTAAAACGTAAAAAATAAAAAAAATCCTAACCCTAACCCTAAATCCTAAACCCTAAACCCTAGCCCACAGACCAAAAACCTTGAACCCCGCGCCCAAAACCCTAAATATTAACCCCAAAGCCCTAAATATTAAACCCTAAACCCTAAACCCTAAACCCTAAAAAGTAAAAAGAAAAACCCTAACCCTAACCCTAAACCCTGGCACACGGACCCAAAACCCCGAACATCGAGCCCTAAACCCTAAATATTAACCCTTAAACCCTAAATATTAAACCCTAAACCCTAAACCCTCAAAAGTTAAAAAAAAAACCTAACCCTAAACCTTAAGCCCAACCCTTGCCCGTGTACCCAAAACCCCAAACTCTGAGCCCTAAACATTAAATATTAACCCCGAAACCGCAAATATTAAACCCCAAATCCTAAACACTAAACCCTAAACCCTAAAAAGTAAAAAAAAAAACTAACCCTAAACCCTAGCCTGCGGGTCCAAAACCTCGAACCCCGAGCCCTAAACCCTAAATATTAACCCTAAAACCCTAAATATTAACTGGAAATCCTAAACCCTAAACTGTAAACCCTAAACCCTAAATAGTAAAAACAACCCCTAACCCTTACCCTAAACCCTAAACCCGCTTGCAGACCTCAAACCCTGAACCCCGAGCCTTAAACCCCAAATATTAACCCCGAAACCCTAAATATTAAATCTAAAATCCTAAATCCTAAAAAGTAAAAAAAAACACTAACCCTAAACCTTAACCCTAACCCTAACCCTAACCCTAACCCTAAACCCTAAGCCTTAAACCCTAGTCTGCGGACCCAAAACCCCAAATCCCGAGCCCTTAACCCTAAATATTAACCCCAAAACCCTAAATATTAAACCCAAAATCCTAAACCCTAAACCCTAAACCTTAAACCCTAAAAAGTAAAAAAAAAAACTAACCCTAACCCTAACCCCTGGCATGAGGACTTAAAACCCCTAACCCCGAGCCCTAAACAGTAAATATTTACCTCAAAACCCTAAATATTAAACCCAAAACCCTAAACCTTAAACTCTAAAGAGTAAAAAAAAAACCTAACCCTAACCCTAAACCCTAAACCTTAAACCCTGGACCGCGGACCCAATTCCCTGAACCCCGAGCCCTTAACCCTAAATATTAACTCTGAAACCCTAAATATTAAACCTGTAATCCATAAACCCTAAACCCTAAAAAGTAAAAAAAAAACTAACCCTGGCCCACAACCTAAAACCCCAAACCCCGAGCCCTAAACCCTAAATATTAACCCCAAAACCTTAAATATTAAACCAAAAATCCTAAACCCTAAACCCTAAATTCTAAAGAGTAAAAAAAAAACCCTAACTGTAAACCCTAACCCTAACCCTAACCCTAAACCCTAAATCCTAAACTCTAGCCCACAAACCCAAAACCCCGAACCCCGAGCCCTAAACCCTATATATTAACCTCGAAACCCAAAATACTAAACCTTAACCCCTAAAAAATAAGAAATAAACCCTAACCCTAAACCCTAAACCCTAAGCCCTGGCCCGCAGACCTAAAATCCCAAACCCAGAGCCTTAAATCCTAAATCCTAAATATTAACCCTGAAACCCTAAATATTAAACTCGAAATCCTAAACCCTAAACCTTAATAAGTAAAAAAAAAACTAACCCTAAACCCTGGCCTGCGGTCCCAAAACTCCTAACCTCGATCCCTAAACCCTAAATATTAACCCCAAAACCCTAAATATTAAACCCAAAATCCTAAATCCTAAAAAGTAAAAAAAAAAACCCTAACCTAAACCTAAAGCCTAAACCCTAGCTTGCGGACCCAAAACTTTAAACCCGAGCCCTAAACCCTAAATATTACCTTTTCCTCATTTCTCAGTTTTTCTCTCTCTCTAAGTTCTCTTTCTAAAAAAGAAATGCTCTCTAGACTTATCTCTAACGGTAATATTACTTCTATTCGTTAGAAGCCAGCTCATTCGGAATGGCACATTTGCCACCGGCAGACCTTGTTCGACCACCGGACATAGCTCCGATAATACATAATAATAATAGGGAACAGACACAACAAATTTCAGTATCTCAATCTTCCCACAACTCCTCGAATGAGCGAAGAAATGAAGATGTCAATATCGCAATTTCGGAAAGGGAGTTGGACTGGGCTCAAAAAATTATTTCCATGGCATAATTGGGTTCGATTCGAGGTGGAAGGGATGGAGAAAATGAATCCCCATCACAAGCTCTACCTAATACTAAAAAGTCAAAGGATTCTACCGTCCCATTTGAGAGAAATCAAGTGGCGATTTCTTGGAGAAATTCAGGCGACTCACCTCAATCGCACCTTCAAATTCGAAGCTCTTCGGAAAAAATTCATGCAGAAGACCTCAATGAGGATTACTCCCCTGTGCTGGTAGAACATTTTAAGGAACAGTCAGGTATGATATCCAAAACCAGTCCTATTAATCTTGCTGATAAGGATAGGGGAAAAGCTCATTTGCATGATGGTGCAAATGAGCGAAATATTGTAAGTCATAGAAGGCAGGTACAGGTCCAAACCATTGGCCAATTTCCCAAGCTCAACAACCAGCTTTTGCAACACACTAATCAGATAGGGTAATTTAAGGAAAAGCAGCAGTACCCCTAGAGTAAGACCAATTCTGATAAGAATCAGGAGCATGGTAATGGAGAGGAACCAAGTAGCAATGATCAACTTTTGCAAGGTACTAAGCAAGATAGACAAGTTGTGAAACAAATGGAGGACAAGGATCAACAACAACAAGGAAATGATCAACCACAACAAAAGATTGTACTCCAATCAGGTAAGCCTCATAGCTCTACTCATAGTCAGTTTATTAATGCTAATTCTAATGCTCAGTTGCTACCTTATGCAAATGAGCAAAGTAGAAATATTGGGAACAATATGATGCAGGGAATAACTCATATCAGCAAGGATCTTTATGTGATCGACAAAAAAAATAAGAATCAGGATATGGGTTCCAATGTCCAGCAAAACTTCCAGATTACCTAATCTCAATTCCCTAAAATCACTAGCAATTTTGAAAAACACAACCATCCTCACCCTAAAAATAGAACTGAAGGGCAGATTCTTAATGTCTAAAATAACAATACCCTCAATCTTCACAGAACCACCAGAACACCTCCAAAAAAGAACAGATACATACACCTACGCCCTTCACTGTCATTCAGTCCTTTGCAGCCAAAATGAGGTAAAACCAAGCACAAAATGAGAAGCCAATTAGTCTTGTTGCACATGATTTCACCACCAGATAAGGTTTACCAGCTGTAATATTTAAGAGTGATACTGGTCAGCTGCAGGCTGGTTTTAATCACTCTGAAAGGCAGGTTGAAAATCAAGGTAATCAGAGCAACACAAGGGTACAAACAACTAAGGTTAACAACAATCAGAAGGGGGTGGAGAATCAGGCTCAAGTAGAGGAAAATCTGCAAGGAACTAATGATACCACTCCTGCTAAACAGTCCAACAACAAATCCCAGGGAAAAATGAGTAAAAAGAAAAGAGATTCTATCAAGAAAAGGAAATAAAAAGAGCCAGAAGTACAGGTGGACAATAATTAGAAAAATCAACAACAGATTCTTCAGGTACAACAACAACAACTGAACAATTCCTTGGTTAGAAATACTGAGTATGATGTGGTAAACTCTGAAGATGAGGTGGATCTTGACACTCAATCTTTAGAGGAAGCGGCAAATGATGAGGATGAAGCTAGTAATCATCTTATCAAGGCATTTGGTTCAACCTTTCAAAGTGAGTTTCAAGAAGAACTTCTGGAAATTATTGATCAACAAGGATTGTCACCTAGAGGAAGGAAACATGCTCAGCATCAGACCAAACAATCATTACATACTACATCTGCTAGTTCTAAGAGACCCATCACTAGGTCCAAAAGTAAAGGTTTTTAATGTTTAAAACCATATGATGGAATGTTAGAAGCATCAACACCCAATAATCCTTTGAAAGACTCCAAAATCTCAAGAAAATGCATAATCTAGCTATGATTGTGATTCTTGAATCTTTGCTGATAATGCTCACATCAACAGTTACAAAATTCACCTTAATATGGATAATGCTGCTTGTAACCCCAATGGCAAAATTTGGATATTTTAGATTTCTGATATGCACGGTGAAATATTAGAGTCACAGGACCAACACATCACTTGTGATGTTCAACATGTGGAACTCAAGGGGAAGTTTATTTCTTCCTTTATCTATGCCAAATGCAAGGAACACCTCAGGAGACCTCTTTGGGATAGGCTTATTCATTTCTCCAACATGAACATCCCTTGGTGCACAGTTGGAGATTTTAATGTGATTACTTCTCTGGAGGAAAAACAAGGGGGCATTCCTTATAACATGAATAAGAATTTTGATTTCATTAATTTTATAGAAGCTTGTGGTCTTAAAGATCTTGGGTATAGTGGTCAACATTTTACCTGGTGCAATCAGAGATATGAAGCTGCTAGAGTGTGGAAAAGGTTAGACAGGGCAATGGTGAATGATAATTGGTTAGAAATGATGCCCCAAACTACCATTCAATATTTACCGTCAGTGGGGTATGACCACTGTCCTTTACTGATGGAGATAGCCAGGAGATAAGAAAACAGTATCAGGTACTTTATGATTTATACATTGCTGGACAAAAAATCCTAACTTTATGGAGGCTGTTAAGGAATGCTGGCACAGAGAGGTTCAAGGTGATGTTATTTCGAGTCTTCACCAGAAGATGAAAAGATTGGCTAATACCCTCAGTATTTGGTCTAGGAAGGAGTATGTAGATATATTTGTTATTGTCAGAGGATATGAGGAACAAATAAAAGGGGCAGAAGAAACTTTGATCTTAAGTAATACAGCAGAAAATAGGGCCAAACTTCATCACATTAATGCTGGGTATATCAAGTATTTGAAGTTGGAGCAGTCTATTCTTAAACAAAAAATGCAACTTCAATGGTTCAAGGAGGGGGACACCAATACAAAAGTGAAAAATTAAAACTTTTACAATCGAAGTAAACTTTTTTCATATAGGAAGATAGGAAACTAGACTTGTCTCAATCACCATATAGACATAAGAGTACAAATAGGGTCTAAGCCCTTACATCAATAAAAGTCTCCAAATATAGGAAATACAATATAGTCTTAAACATAGGGAGTAAACTAGAAACTAGAATCAATAGCAACTTGTCCTCAAACTTGAGGACTCACCAAGCCGGAGGAATAGTCGACCCAAGCTTCACCTTGAAGAAAGTGGTAAGTGTCAACGACTGGAACCTACACTCATAGTAAAGTAGAAAATATGGGTTAGCACAATTAATTGTACCAAGTATGGATTCCATGCATAAAATCCTTAAAACATGCATGAAAGGGACATTTAGTTGAAATCATGCTTTTATCAAGTTTGAAAGCCAACATGCACATTTATAAAGAAACATAAGCCAAACGCAACATATAAGCAATCTGAAACAACACTAGTGCAATGCAAAGGTAAAATCCCATAACCCAACCAATTGCCAAGTATCACATTTAGGTCACTAACAATATACGTACTTCATCTTACCATATTCATAACCAACATACATAAAAGTTAAGACATTCAGATTCATAGCATTCATACATACCATTTCATACATAGTTCATAAGTCACCGCAATCATAAGAGAACTTTACCAAAACCCCTCTTAAAGTCTACTTGTACAATGTACAAGTTAGGTCCCATACCCCCACTCACACTAAGGAGTACCCTTCAAGAAGTCCTAGTTAAATAGTTCATTTATTAACATTTAGGGAAATATTGCATTAACCGACATAGACCATGTGAGCTACATGGAATCCGGTGTTCTACCCCCACACCGAAAATCGGTGTTCTACTTGCCTAAGGTAGAACATACATTCTAACTATTTAGGTGGATCCACTAGCTAAGACCTATGTGGGCACATAGTTAAGAGGTAGGGAGATTGCTTCTAGAAACCTTATACTACTAACGTGTGGGTTTCCATCTTATGAGACATTGTAATGTGAACCCAACTATTAGCGTGAAGGAACCCATCGCATACTCCTATCCACTCGGTGCTATGCACAACTCCCTCTAAAAGTCATAATTAGCCTTTACTTAGGTTCATAGTTACAAGAGAGTGTATTAGATACTCATGTCAACATATTATCATATTAGCTCATAGGTTCCCTAAGTGAGAATTCTCCTTTCACTTTTAGAAACACTAACATGTGAGTAAATCTGTCACATTGTAGATGTATTGTGATCATGAGAAGGTCCTTTCAATCAACACAACAAGAATACCATAAGCATACATACATACTTCATACAAAACTAAGTGTATGGGAATAGGGATGAAGGATTTTTCCATAAACACGATAGATATAGGATCATTACTATCTAAGTACATCATAATTTCATGCACAATTTCCATAAAGCACAACCTTCATACCTTTTCCCTTCAAGGGTCTTGAACTCACAATCAACCCCAACTATATACAATTACTAAATAATATAGAAGGAATTCATGATTCAATAACTTGATCAACATAAACATATTCAATAATATCATCCAACCCACAATATCAAATCAAGATCTATCAATATGGGGGACACATGGATGTTTGGGGAATTATCACTATAAACATCAATTCTCCATCAAAATATTCCTAATTCGTCATAAACAACCATAAAAAAATCATAATTAAGCAATGAAAACGTTTTGGAAAGAAAACCCAAGTTATAGAATGAAAACCCTAGAAATTGGGGGATTTGATTTCTTGAAAACATAGTTGAAGGGTCTCCTTGGGTGATAGCTACCCAAGGATGAAAAGCAACCATACCTTGTCTAAGGAACTCTAAGAGTTTTGGGGAAGAACCTTGAAACCCTAGCTCCAATGTCTTCTTTTTCATCTTGAGTCTAGAGAGAGGATTTTTGAGAGAAGGATGATGTTCTTGGGTTTATTCTTTTATTAATTGGGAGTAATTAAATTTAAGGAAATTTGACTTTAAAAATTAGATATACTTTTTAGGAAAAGAGTGGAAAAGTATTGGTTCAAGTTTAGGAAAGATTACTTAAAAGCCCTTACTTAAACTTCATTTTTATGTGTTTGGCCCGCTTGAGCTCGCCCTTTGGCACCCTTGGCTCGCCTAACCACTTAGACGACTCACCTAATGAGCCTTAAGCTCGCCCATTTTTGTAGTAGTACACCAAAGTGGGCAGCTCACTTGGGCGATGGAGAGGGCTGTTGGGACAATCGCCAACCCATTGGGCGATCCCCAAGACATCTCACCCATTTAGACAGTAGCTTAGGCTAGGAGGGACAGCACAATGGGCGACCAAGTGCACTTTGACGCATCGCCAAGTGACTTGGGTGACCATGCTGCCAATCGCCAACCTGCCCAAAGAGAAGCCAAGGTTCTCCTTCACCCTTCCTTGATTATTTAGGTCCTTACCTTCTTCCTAGATGTTTTACCTCTTCATTTTAGCTTTTAGTTAGGTCTTAAACATCTCTGGAAGTTACATAAACGCACCCATTAATCCTAACTCAATCTAGACACCACCTTAAAGTTACATCATTCCACATGATGAGGCTCTAGTTTAGCCTATTAATTTTTTGAGTTGTTACAGAAATGTACATGACCATGTTGATCCTATTGTGTCGATTGAAAGTCCATTCTCATGAGAACACATGATCTTGATGTGAAAGTTATTCTCACATACTAATGTTGATTCTAAGGTTGAAAGTATATTCTCACCTTTAATGAATCTATGAGTTATTTTATGAATTGTATTGAACGAAGGGTAGAGCACTCTTTCACACATGTAAATATAATTCAAGACTAATGACGTATAATTTGGGAAATAATGCTTAGCACTGAGTGGATATGGACAATGAGGAAAAGGCCCTTCCTCCATTGCAATAGGGAGGGTCACCTAAAGTGAACTCATGAGATGAAAGCCCCTCCGCCAATGCAATAGGGCGGGTTTCTAGAAGCAATCTCCCTATCCCATAAATATGTGCCCACCTTATAGCTAGTGGATCCACCTTATAGATATACATTTTAGTCTTACCTTAGGCAAGTAGGACACCTTCTTTCGGTGTGGGGTTACACGACACCGGATTCCATGTAGCTCACATGGTTTATATCGATTATGGCAACTTTTTCCTATATAATAAATATAATGAATGAGACATGAACTATACTATGACTTCTTAATGAGTTTACTTAGTAGGAGTGGTGGTATTGGACTTCACCTTTACATTGCACAAGTAGACTTAGTAGGATGTCATGGGATGGTTCCTTTGTGTTATGATGAGATTTGAATGCATGCATGTATATTGAATGGCTATTTGTTATGCATGACTTTCCTTATAATTCAAGGAATGTACATGACCATTTTCTTATTTGTGACTATTGATTATAATGAGGTCTAAAGATGAAATGCATGATTAAGGTAGCTTCAAAGGAGTACTTAGTAGGGTTGGTATTATGGGATGCCAACCATACATTACACAAGTGTTTCTTAGGGGTTGCTTATGTGATGATTACTTCATGATGAGATGATCTTGGTATTTGAATTTGTATTCTTTTATGATTGGAGGCAATGTATTGTGAAGATTGGGATGTGTATTATATTGATGTTGGAGACTATGCTTGTTATTATAATGATATCTCTCATGTTATAATCAAATGTATGTGAGTTGCCTTATTGGTTGCATTCTCCAACTATTTCAAACATGATGTTAAAAAATGGCATAAAGCATGATTTCAAATGAAATGTCCCTTTTTATGCATGTTTTAATGGTTTTGTTCATGGCTTCCATACTTGGTACTTTTTGTGCTAACCCTATATTTCTACATTTTCTATAAGTGTAGGCTTTGGAGATATTGGATTCCATCCTCGTGGCTAGGTTCATAAGAGATCAAGAAGAAGAAGATTGGTGAGTCCTCATTATATTTGAGGGCTCAACCATATGGCCTTTTATTGTCTTTACTTTTATGTTTGAGACTTGTTGTAAGGGTCGTGCCCTTAAAGTTGTATTCAAGAGTTTTAATTCAATGTTATAGATGGTCTGAGACATAGTGTCATAAATTCTCCTTTATTTTATAAGAGATTTCGACTGTAAAGAAAAGTTTTAAAATTCTGCACTATTTTCCTATGCTTTCATGTTCATGTATGCTATGAGGCTTGTATGAGACCCCTTAGGGGTCAAGTACGGCGGTCATGTCTAGGGGGTGCTCTCGATGCGTGAAAAACATGGTATCATAACATATGTTTTTGGGAATGGTTTTAGCATGTCTCAAACCACATCTAGTAGAGTCTTGTTCATCGGTGTGAGTCGCGACACATCTATGAGCGAGAGGCTATAGGACGTTAGGAAACTTCACTTCTTTATTCTTTAGTCGTGCCGTAGAGTTTAACTCTATAAGGTATTTTCTCTCTAATCAATGGTCTACAATATGTGACTACTCGAAGGGCTCCTGTTACAAGGAGCAAGAGAGAAGGTATTGGTTGAAATGCCAATGATGGCTATGTGACTAGATAGGACTTGATATGCTAGATTTAGATGTCATCCTTAGGATGGATTGGTTGTGTTATTATTATGTTCCTATTAGATGTTAGAACCCGTATAGTCAAATTGTTAGTCCCCAAATGAGCTTATCCGAGAGTGGAAGGGGGGAGGAACTATGCCATAAGTTTGGATTATGTTTTGTCTTAAGGTTGACTTTGAGGCTTACATTTACCACCTAGTTAAAGTAAGGGAGAAGAATGTAGGTGTTGACCAACTTCAAAGAGTTAGTTATCTTTTAAGATTGATCTTAAGTATCGTCATTTTTGTAGGGTGCTTAGATAATACCTAGACATGGTTGGTTGGTAGATCCCACCAAAGGTGATGATAAGGGATGAAATGGTCTAGAATTGTCTTGATCCAACCTTAGTAGAATTGAAAGAGACAAAGGTTTCATGGACAAAGCTCTTCTAAGATTCCCCTAAGTTTCCCCAAAATGAGATGTCTACCCCAAAATCTCAAGGAGTGAGTGGTGGTGGGTCTTATGTGATTATGCCTACTTGTGCTAGGTGTGGAAATAAACATAATAGTAAGTGCCTAGCCGACACAAAGGATTGTTATGGATGTGGTAGGAGTGACCACAAAATAAGAGATTGCTCGGTACTTGCCACTAAGGGAAAAGAAAGGAAGAAAATTAGGTCTGATTCTCTTCAAGCTAGAGGTGAACAAGGGAATCCTCCTAATGTTTCTCCCGGTATGTGTTTCATGCTTATTTCTATTCCGGTAATACTTGAATTTTGTGACTTGGTAAATTGGATGTGATGAACTTTTGTGTTGTCCTTAGTATTCACGGGTTTAATTATGGACATATGTGGTTGTTGGTATAACCCAACTTAGCCATAATGAGTTCTAGGATGTGTTGGATTTTTGGTGGATATAGAACCGCTTAGAGATGTTGAGTGAGTAGACTCTTTTAAAAGAGGATAGAAGTGTAATCCTCCATGGTTTAGAATCATATTGTGTGAAGAAGTGATGTTGTAAAGAGTTTGTATAGGCTTACCCCAAGTGGGGGATAATGTGCTTAGATGGTAAGGTCATTGAGTGTCCTTGATGGTCATGAGTAAGGCTTGCTTGATAATCTCACCTTAAAAAGGTGTAGTGAGTGGAGAAGTTTAGTCTTAATTTTGTGGACTCATATAAGGCTTTGAGTGGTGTTGGTAAGGTTGCTTGTGATCAATAGTGCTTAGATGAGAACCTCTCTAATTTAGAAGTACCAATTGGGATCTTAGACCGGCAAGCTAAGAAATAGAAGAATAAGAAAATGCTTTCATGAAAATGTTTAGGAGTGGTATTTTAGTAAGGATGCTAATTGAAGGCTTAATTGGGAGGCCAAGGGGCCAATGAGATGTCCCAATATCCTTATGTTCCCTTCTATTCGTCCTCTAGCTTAAGGTGATAACTTCTCCTTGACTCATTTCATGATTTTGGAGTCTTGGATGCTATGTGTGTCCTATAATTTCCTTGTCCAATAGAGTTACTTTTGTTAACCTTGGTAGGGCTAGGATGCATGATTATTAGACCTCTATTAGTTTTAGAGCCCAGTAAGGTTATAATGAGTCTTGATAATGCCTTGAGTTTGTTGAAAGGAGTAGTATTTCGAGGTTTTTGTAAAAGGGGGATTACTCCCAAGGGGGAGATCATGTGCTTGAGTAGAAACATTGATTGAGAGTCCCGATATCCTCATCTTTTTCTTCTATTCCAATTCTAGCTTGAGACCAAAAGTTCCTTTTTGGGCTTGTTCTATATCTAGGGGTCATGAGTGTTTTAGAAATTTCCATGATCTCCTTATGTTTTGCATGTTGTTGAAGGATTCTTACTTTGTATAAAATTTCTTCATGATTTACATGTTCCTCATGTTGTTGTGCATTCTAGTATGGAGATGGCATATTTGACTTCATGAAATGGTGTGATGAACATGCTTTGTTGTGTCTTTGATGAAATGGCACTTGGGCCATGTTGATTGTGTTGAGCTTGCTTTTAATGAGAAAATGTAATTCTTCCTATGAATATGTGATTAATGATGTTTGGAAGTAATGGTATAGGCTCACTCCTAAGGGGGAGATGGTATGCCTAGCTAATATTGTTGTTATGTGCTTATATGTTTCCATGACTTCTATATATAATGCATGTTCATGAAAACTTGTGTTTTGAAAGAAAGTGATTCTCATGTGAATTCTTTTCCTCATGTTGTAGTGCATTGAGTATGAGTTGCCTATTGAACTTCATGGGAAGAATATATGAGCATGTTTTGGGTTGGAGTTGAGAAATTCCTCCTTCTACAAAATGCTTTGTTTTGAGAAGTAATGGTTTATGAGCTCCATGAGAGTATGTTGAGCATGTTGTGACTTGGAGATGGTAGTTCCTCCTCAAACATAACAATTATGAGGATTTCATGCATAATGAGTTTGGATATAGTTCATACTTCCTTGTATTGCATTGAACATGTTGAATTGGAGTTGATGTTTTCTCCTTGAAAAATTGCCCATTGTGAATAGTGTATTTTGAGTTGTGCATTATTGTGATGTTTCATGCATGTTTGGGGCTGCTGATGTTTGCGTAATCAAGACACAACTTCCAATGCAAGTGTCTACGATCGTACAATAGTAAAGTAACCCAACCAAGGGTTGGGGTCGTGTCCCAAGGGAGCGGTTTTGAGAATTAATAGAAAAATAAAATGTTGTTCTAACTAGTCATAGCTAAAGACATTAACGATTAAAAATATTGTAAATTAAAGGGGGACACAATAGTGTCAAATAACAATGGGGGTTTTGTCACTGGTAAGTAAAACAACAAAAATAACAATAAAACTAAGTATGGGGAGAAATTCTTGGCGTGTGACCACAATACAAGTTGAGATAAATAGTTGGGTACATGCTTTTGATAGGAAATTTGCAAGATAATAGTGACTAGGCTAAGCTTTATGTGAAAATAAGTTCTCTCTCTCGAGCAACTTACCCCGTTTCAAATGGGTTCCTCTCAGACATCCACTTGCCGCATAAAGGCCAGCCTACGCCTTACCCCACTCACTCTCTCGAGCTGAGTGTTAGGATATGGGACTAGGGCTCACCCTCTCGGGCTGAACCTCATGTCGACCCACTCCTTAGGCCATCAATTTAGTGGTCTTAGTTTTACGACCTCTCTCTCAAGCAAGCCGAAAACACATAAATAAACTTGTATTTGCAACTACAAATTTATTAGTTTCATACACAACCACTAAACGAAATCACAATTACACTACAGATAAACTATCAGCAAGCAAGACCCAACAAATATCTTAACCCATATTCACTAAATCACACCCCAAGAATTGGGGTTTTTAGCCACACATCAAGAGATAAAAATTTATACCTAAATAAGTTTGCATTCAAATGGGTATGAAGATTTAAGTCTTGTTATAGGCCAAGAATGAAGAATCCAAGAGACCCAACTCCAAATCTTGAAGATGAAAACCCTTTTCTCCTTCAAGTCTCCAAAACCCTCTCAAGCTTAGAGCAAAAATATAAAAAAGTACAATTCTAATGTCTAAAATTATAATAATGGTTCAACTGTCTAAAACTAATAAAGAGTTTAGTATTTATAGACTTTAGATTTGTGCTGCAGCGGATCATTCGGCGAGGTTAGTCAGAATCACCGATTAACTCGGGGATTTGCTTTTTGGTGTAGTTCATCGCCGTATTGCACTAGCCTTCAGCATCATCGTGCTCTGTGTCATTGGGCGACATAGTATTGCTTCGCAAAACTATTAGGCGAAATGCCGACTACTCCCCTTTTTTCCGACTTGATCCTTTCCTTCAGGGCTCAACACACTAGAATAAAAGGCGAAGTTAAGCACTTCGGTGGTTCGCCAAGTGGGCTCGGCGATACTCAGACCTTCATTTCTTCGTTGTTTTCAGCCTTTTTGTCCCTTTTTGTGATATAGTGTCCATGCTTTCCTTCAAACTTCAAATACCTGAAACTTAAAGATTTTCGTTAGATATCGAGATAAAACAAGCATGTGATGACACTATTTCTATTAAAATAATGCCCTAACTGAGTCCAATTTGTGGGCTCATTAACACCCCCAACTTAAACTTTTGCTTGTCCTCAAGCAAACTCAAGCTCAGCCGTTCAAAAAGGGTGTCTCAAATAGTGCTACACAAGACTAAATCATGAACGCACACAACAAGACTCAAATTACTCATGCAAAGATCAATTGTGTACTCAAAGATTCAAGTTGTGACACACCATTACCAAAGATTCTCATGCTCGCAATACTTGCTACTTGTGCAAGTTCAAGCTCAACAAAAAGTATCTAAATGCCCTGACATAAAGAATGATTCCATATTCACACACAGCGGTTAATCAGTTCGAGGTCAACACTCAAAAAGAGGAACACAATGCATGTTTTCACCCATAGGCTTGCCCTTATTTTCCAATCGATCTTCGGTTCGGCTTACTCAAGATCAAAAAGGTCTTTCTAAGGCTTGTAATGGGGCTGAGTGCAAAAGTATGGTCATTTAGGGTCAGTGCATTTTCATCCTCATAAGATGTGGTGTTCTCAAAACCTCTTTTTTCCTTTCCGTATCACTTTTTCTTCTAATGCTTCTAATTCATCATTTTATTCACTCTCCATGAATTGCTTGGAAACCCAATTTCTCTTGGACTTTATTCCACAAAAAAAAAATTAATTTTTTTTTTACATGGAGGGGTTCCATTGTTCTGCAACATCATGGGTTAAGAGACTTTTCCTGCACTTCTTGACTTCTCATTTTCCTTTTTTTTTTACCACACCCCCAACTTAGTCTTTTGGCCTAAGTTGGCTATTCACTAAACCACAAATCAAGAGGATTATAGGTCGTGGGTCAAGTAAGGTCTAGGGTTCATCAAGGTTCTTCCAAAGAAAGGTAAGGCTCAAAGGGTGTTCAAAGAGTTTCACAATCTCACAAGTAGGCCACAAAAGAGGTATATGTCAAATTTGTCTCACACTCTTTAAAGTTGCCTAAGATCATCTCAAGAGGACACCTTTCGAAATCAATCAGACTAACGGGGCGAGTTCTAGGTTTATTCATGCATGGTTCAAAGAAAGCTAATCACACAAGGCATCGATACTTAAGTCAAACAAGACTACACACTTTCGCTAGTGTGCAATGGTCATTACAAGAGAATCAATTTGATAAATGACTAATCACAATGAAATGCAAAGAGTTCACATATTATTTATGCAACTTCATTTGGTCTCGTCGTAGTCGCGCATTCATGTTCGTCCAATTGAGTTCACTATTCAAGTCACGGTATTGATCGCAACCGAGACTCAAATTTTTACAAAAGAACAACCACATCCAACTCACGAGGGGTGGCCAAAATGTGCAAAAAATTCAAAAAAAATTGGCAGGGTCAAAATCATTTTTGTAATTTAAAACAAAAGGGAGTCATGAGCTCAAACATCCACAGAAAGCAATGTTTAACATAATCTAAAACAAAACAACCCAATTATAAACACAAAACACAGATAATAGTAGTAGAAAACAAAGGTGGGCCTCACCCCACTACAAATAAAAACTTTGTCCTCAAATGCAAATAAAGTTGAAGACAACAAAAGACAGAGAGGGAGGTAAAGAGGTGATCCTGTCTATATACTTGCTCCATCTGTCGGGGCATCAGTGCCTGATGCATCAGCCTGGAATAAAATAATGGTCCCCAGAGTTTTGTTGTTCTGGTTCTCATTGTTTTCCTTTGCCTTAGCCTCTGCAACAATATTAGTTGCAGTCATCTGGTCCAAGTCATGGGCTGCCAGAAAGGAGTTTACAGCTGTGTAGAGTCCATGTTTCCATGAAGGAATAGTGGGGTCAATGTGAACCCTTTTGCTGGAGCTTGCTTTCTTAATTTCTCTTCTCTCTTTTGCAAGTTCTGCTATCTTCTCATCTCTTTTGAAATCTCTTTCTCTTACATGTCGGGGTGGCATGTCCGTTCCTGCAACTTTTGGTCTAGCCATTCCTATAAAAGACTTCTAGAAAATGTTAGACAATATGTTAAACAGGAACATATGCTTACTGGGTGTAGAATAGCTTCGCCAAACCAGTTGGCGAAGTGCTCATCCATTTAGGCTATTCACTGAAAATGATGCACAGATGGTACAAGGGTGTAGACAAAGGGCGTACAAGAATTTTTTCAGCGAGTCGCCAAGTACACTTCACGACACTAGGATCACCGCCAACATTTACTTACCAAACAATGCATGCAACACTTAATTAAAGGCAAAATAGGGACAGTAGGCGAACCGCCGAGTAGTTAGGTGAGCTTTACTCAACACACCAAATAGCCCATTGTGTCTATTTTCAATCCATTTCTTTCAAATTCAACCCCGCAACCCCTGATAACGCAGTGTAAGTTTGTACAACACAAATTCAATAAAGACCCAACATAATTTTAGCACTCCCATAGCAAATAATTCAACTCAGGGCACCGTCGAGTGGTCTTTTACCAATTACGCAAATATCATCGAATATCAATCGATAATGCATGTGATCCCATTAAATCAGAGACTCGAAGAGATCTAATCAATATCAACAAAATTATGCAAATGAGTACGATGTTAATATGTTAAACATTGGGTTTGAGCTACCAACCTTTGATGCCGAATAGATACTAATAAAGTGTTAGGCAGCAATGCAATCTAACTCCGAGCACAATTGAACAGCTAAAATACTCTAAAAGTACAAGAAATAAAATACTAGAGTGCAGGTGTAAGTTTGATAGGACGAAGAAGTGAGAGAAAATGAATGAAATAGAACTTTTAAACATGTGGTTTGCAAAACCAATTTAGTTTTCACCCATTCGGCGATGTGAGTCAGGTTTACCCATTCACTCGGTGAAGCACCAAGTGTTTAGTTTCTTCACCAAATATAATAGGATCTGCAGCTCATGTGAGGATTCCAACGGCGGTCTACATCGAGATCACCGACACGGTCAGCGATGCGCCGTTAATTTTCTACAGACCGCCGAGTTTTACAGAATCCAAGCGGATATGCCTTGAGTCAGACGACAAAAGGAATCATGATCGCCGATCTTGTCGGCGATCCACCAACTGGACCTGTTGCTTGCCTCCATATACTATTTCAATCACCTCCCTTACTTTAACATGTACAACCAACACACTATTATTTTCTCAAAGTAAAACAAAGCAATAAAGGGTTTTGGGTTGCCTCCAAAACAGCGCCTTAGTTAACGTCGTGGCATGATGCAAGTCCACCTTCAGACTTCACTCTTGGGGTTAGCCATACTATCACTAGGCAAACCCCCTTTTTGTCTCGGATTGAGATGAGATGAGATATGACCCATTTGGGTCTCTAACTGCTTGATTGAAACTGAATGAGAGGTGATAGTCTGGTTGAGGGTAGACACGTCTTCTTTCATGCCTTTCAGCATTTTGCCTGACCCTTCAACTTTGTTTAGGATACGCGAGAGCATATCTTAGGACCTACCACCTTCCGAATCCTTAGGATTCTGATGCTCGTGGGGAGGCACATATCTATCCTTCTCTCCATCCTTCCAATTTGGATTACGGTCCCTCTAACCAATCCTTGGTTACCACCCTGCCTTAGGTAGTTTGAATGATAGCCCCCACCTTGGTTAACTAGAAAATTCACTTCATCGTCATACATGGCTTCAAACTTCATTTCCTCAGGATTTGCACCCCGACTCCCACAACATTGACACTACGGGCACCATCCCCCATGACATTTTTGGATAAAATGTCAAGCTGCGTCATGATCTTAGCCATATTTTGGTCTCTCTCATTGTATTTTTCAACCAGCTCCTTAGATAGCTGAAATGTGACCGGTGAGACCTGGTCTTCGCGGGTGTACCATTCCCTACTGATGGTTGTCATGCCATCGAGAAGTTGAGTTGTTACTGCATATGATTGCTGCATTAAGCCTACGGGTGAGATTTGGTCAGCTACACCTTTGTTTACTGAGTCTAGACTCTGGTAGAAGTATTGAAGGAGCACATTATCAGGCAGACCATGGGTTGGGCATTGTAGCACCAGTTTTTTGAACCGGAGCCAAGTTTCATGCAGAGGCTCTCTATTCAGACGCTTAAAGCTTTGGATGCTATCCCGAATAGTCATCATCTTCGAGGGAGGAAAAAATTGCACATTAAATGCGGTGACCAACTCCTCCTACGAAGTGATCGAGTTACATGGCAACTCAGCTAGCCACTTGCACGCCTCCCTCATCAATGAGAAAGGGAATAATCTAATCGAACTGATTCCTGAGAGATGTTTTTGAACGAGAAAGGTCTGCACACATCCATAAAGTTTCGAAGATGTTCGTGATGGTCCTCATGAGCCAGCCCAATGAAAATTCCCTTTAGTTGCAAGAGTTGCAATATGGTGCTCGTTATGTGGAACACTGCATTTCCCTTGGTTGGGGGTAATTGGATGGCTCCAACACCTCCCATGAGAAGGGGATCATCGATGTTGGGCTCTTAGACATCATTGAGGTTGCCGATGTAGTCCTGATGGCCCACCTGGCTCCCGTTACTACCATTAACACTCATGCTTTCGGAAATGCTTACACAATCAACAGAACAAAACTTTAAATTAAATTAGTAAACTACCACTAATAAGAACAGAAATTTTATTAGACTAAAAATTCTAAAATAACACCACTCCGCGGCAGCGGCACCATTTTGATAATTGCGTAATCAAGACACAACTTCCAATGCAAGTGTCTCCGATCGTACAATAGTAAAGTAACCCAACCAAGGGTTGGGGTCGTGTCCCAAGGTAGCGGTTTTGAGAATTAATATAAAAATAAAATTTAGTTCTAACTAGTCGTAGCTAAAGACATTAACGATTAAAAATATGTAAATTAAAGGGGGACACAATAGTGTCAAATAACAACGGGGGTTTAGTCACTGGTAAGTAAAACAACAAAAATAACAAGAAAATCAAGTATTGGAAGAAGTTCTTGGGGTGTGACTGCAGTACAAGTTGAGATAAATAGTTGGGTACATGCTTTCGATAGGAAATTTGCAAGATAATAGTGACTAGGCTAAGCTTTATGTGGAAATAAGTTCTCTTTCGAGTATCTTACGCCGTTTCAAATGGGTTCCTCTCGGACACCCACTTGCCGCATGAAGGCCAGCCTACGCCTTACCCCACTTACTCTCTCGAGCTGAGTGTTAGGCTATGGGACTAGGGCTCACCCTCTCGGGATAAACCTCATGTCGACCCACTTCTTAGGCCGTCAATTTAGTGGTCTTAGTTTTACGACCTCGCTCTCTAGTAAGCTGAAAACACATAAATAAACTTGTATTTGAAACTACAAATTCATTAGATTCATACTCAACCACTAAAAAAATTTACCATTAAATCATTCTTGGAAAAATTCCAAGAAATAATATAAGATATTATTTTCTGAATATAATACTTGCATAATTTAATATGCGCTGGTAGAGTAGTGATTTCTTCTTTGGTTTGACAATCTTCAAACCTATTGAGAAATTGATGGGGGAGAGTTTTCTCAATTCCTCTAAATAAGTTCCACCATTCGTAGAACCATCTGGGAATAGATGCTTTGATAATACTTGGACTGTACTTTACGAACCAAGTATGTCTTGGTCTCAAATAAAGAAAATTCATCCATGCTGCCTTATAATCATATCAATTATAAGTCTGTGGCTTGTGGGTCATCCTCAAAGCAATGGGAGTATGTAGGTGGTCTGCAAACCATTCAAAAAGATCCAAGATTTTATTGATAGTGAATCTTGAATAATTGATATAGTTGTTTGCATCTCTAGAATGCTCTATTTCTATTGAATCTGTATCAATAAGAATGGCTTCATAGAATCTTCTGGTTTTCAATGGATTTTCAGTATCCACATAATTGAAATATGTATAGCAGGGTCTGATTAGGATTCATGTATCCATATTTCCATATTTATGGTATCAGAGCCATGTTGGCAGTATACATACTTAGTATGAGCAACTAAGTATATATACAGTCTAAGGCATGGCAAAATTATTTTAATGTAGTATTTTGATAATTTTTGACATGCTGCTTTTATGTATAAGTTTATTATTACCCTTATCATGTTCTATATATATTGTTTCTATACTTGGTGTTGAGGTGTTCGTTCTTATCTATGAGTATGAGGTAACCGAATAATACCCGGTTCGTACGTTGGTCAGCCGTATTTGTATGGTCGTTGTAGCCAGGAGGGCGTTTAGACCTATTGATGGTGGTCTTGTAGCTTAGATGACTCTAGAAAAAGGACTGTTGTAAAACCAATAGACCCTCACTTAGAAATATTATTTAGATCTTTGATATGTGTATTAATATCCTCTATATACTTGCATGCTTGTTGTTTATTATTGTTATACTTGTTGAAATATATTTTGTATTGTAAGTCCATTAGACAGTATTTTCAAAATCATATGGATAATAATCAACATATTTTAAATAATATCAATTTATCTTCCCAAGCAACTAAGATTGCCAAATTAGAAAATGACTTACAAAACTGGAGCCTTATCACTCCTAATGAGAAATCCACTCTCGTCCAGTTTTGTAAGTCATTTTCTAATTTAGCAATCTTAGTTGCTTGAGAAGATAAATTGATATTATTTAAAATATGTTGATTATTATCCATATGATTTTGAAAATACTGTCTAATGGACTTATAGTACAAAATATATTTCAACAAGTATAATAATAATAAACAACAAGCATGCAAGTATATAGAGGATATTAATACACATATCAAAGATCTAAATAATGTTTCTAAGTGAGGGTCTATTGGTTTTACAACAGTTCTTTTTCTAGAGTCATCTTAGCTACGGGACCACCATCAACATGTCTAAACGCCCTCCTGGCTACAGCGACCATACATATACGGCTGACCAACGTACGAACCGAGTATTATTCGGTTACCTCATACTCATAGAAAAGAACGAACACCTCAACACCAAGTATAGAAACAGTATATATAGAACATGATAAGGGTAATAATAAACTTATACATAAAAGCAACATGTCGAAAATTATCAAAATACTATATTAAAATGATTTTGCCATGCCTTAGACAGTATATATACTTAGTTGCTCATACTAAGTACGTATACTGCCAACGTGGCTCTGATACCATAAAAAGGTATTGTTCCTACCAAGTATCTTCAAAAAAGTACTTCAAATTCATTGATGCACCACTCAGTGTGCCCCAACCAATGGTTTGTAGGTTAGAGTAAGTTGCCCTGCGACACTCAGTGTGTCAGGGTCGCCAGGTCCCCTACCATTCCGCCCTTCTTTCCACGTGAGTCCGCTCGAATCGTACCTATGGTTTCTACTTGATTTTCACAATTAAAATTTGCATTTAATTTGAGAGATCATGCCTATACAAGTTATAGCTCTTGAATTCATAATTCAAATTCAAGAAAGAGTCAAGAGTAGAGTTTAAGAAAGTACATGAGTTAAATTGTGGATCCTTTGAGATCAACTATCAATTTGAGCTAAGTTTGAGGAAGTATGAAATTGAGAAGAGTTGTACCCATCAGTTCTATAATATTAATGAGATCCTTGAGTCGAGTCGCTCATGCCCATAAATTTTGCATGAACTCCATACATTTAGTATCTTTGAGAGGATAAGTACCTTCGAGTTCTAAGTCTTGAGTATTGAGTTCCTAATTCTTTTGAGATTATATTCCTAATAATGGGACTACTACATGTTACCCAGGAAGATCCTTGAGTTGAGTTGTTGATTAATGTTTCAAGGACACTTCATCCAACTCTAAGTGTCAACGATCGCTAGTCAGTATATAACCCAACTAAATGAGTTGGGGTCGAATCCCATATAAAGCAGTACGTGATTGAGAATCAATAGGAAAGTGTGAACATTGTCAAATCAGTCATAGGAATAGAAATTATCGAATACAAACATCATTAAAATCATGGGGTGACATGAATGTCAAATGGGGGATTTTGGTTTGAAATTATCAACTACAAAAAGCAATAAACAATATGAATTAGCAATAGTGAGGCAGGTTCTTGGGATGTGATTCTATTATAGGCTAATATAGACAAATGGGTAATTGAAACTATTAGAAAATAACTAAATATTAGTGAGTAAGCTAGACGATAGAGAGGGTAAACTTTTTCTTGAACAATTTACCTTGAATCAAGTCGATTTCTCTCAAACATCAGCAAGCATGCAAAATAATAACAACCCACACCTTAGTTCATTCACTCTCTTGAGTTGAATGTGTGGAATTGGGATTAGGATTCACTCTCTAGAGCTGAACCCATGACAACCCACTACCCACAGACCATCAATCAATAATCTTAGTTTTAAATTCTCTCTCTCGAGCAAGCCAAAAACATAAAGGTAGAACTGCATTTGCAACTACAATTATTAGATTAAACCACAATTAATGATTGAACTCACTTCTAAATAGCATTTGAACTAACAATTAGCAATGCCCATAAACTAAATCAGTCCATAATCACACCCTAAGAATTGGGGTTTTAGCTAGACATCATCAAAAGATAAAAAATCGTTACCAAATTGAGTTTCCATCAATTGGGTAAGATTGATTTCATCTTAACAATGGTGCAATTCGAAGAATCTCAAAGTCCCACTTCCAATTTTTCAAAAGAAAAAACTTCAATTCTTCAAAGCTAAAGGAAAACTAGAAAAAATTTATCTCATAGTTCAAAACTTAATAAAAATTTGTTCTAAAGAATAATTAATTATAAACTAAATGTTTAAAAATGTATTTATAGTCGCCTAAAATGTGTTGCAAAGAGTCACTCGGCGAAGTAAGTTGGGATCGACGAACCACTCGGCGATCCGCTCTTTGGTCATTTCCATCGCCTTTCTGCCTTGGCCTTCAGCATCCTCAATGTCTGTAACTTTGGGAGATCCAAAACTGCATCGCGGAACCACTCGGTGATCCGCCGACTGCTCCTTTCTCTCGCCAACTTAGTTCTTTCCTTCAGGGCTTGGCATACTAGAACTTTAGGCGGTCAAGTAGCCATTCGGCGACTCGCCAAGTGGACTTGGTGATCACCAGGCTTGCTTTTCTTCATTCTTTCAGCTTGCTTCGTTCCTTTTTGCAAATTAGTGTCCTTGCTTTGTTCCTCAATCCATATACCTGGAAATCAAGGGTTTTACATCAATTATTGGCACAAAATAAGCATTTGAGGACACCAAATCTATATAAATAAATCCCTAAATGAGTCCGAATCTCTGACTAATCAACACCCCCAACTTAAACTTTTGTCTGTCCTCAAGTAAAACTCAAGTTCAGCAGTTCAAAAATGATGGCTTAAACAGTGCTACAAAAGACTCAATCATGAATGCACACAACAAGATTCAACTTATTCGTGCAAGGATCAATTGTGTACTCAAAGATTCAAGTTGTTACTCACCATTATCACAGATTCTCAAGTTCACAATTTTTGCTTCAAATGAAGGTTCAAGCTCAACAAAGGTACTCAAATGCCTTCACACAAAGATGATTCCATATTTACACACAATTGTTCAACACTTTATAGCTCCAAAATCACATACAACTCTCACACTCACAAAGATGAACACATACATGACTTCACAGATAGGTTTCCCCTTATTTTCCAATCAACATTCGCTTCAGCTCACTCAAGATCAAAAAGGTCGTTTCCTGTCTTGTAACGGGACTGAGTACAAAGATATGGTCATTTAGGCTCAGTGGTTGCTATTCTCATGAAATGTGGTATGAACATCACTTTCTTTCTTTTTCTTCAACATTCTCATTCATGCTCAAAATTCACCCCAATATTCACTTTTCATGGAATACCGGACACCCCATTTCTTTTGCAACTTTCACAACTTTATTCCACAACTTTTTCATTCTTTTTCTTTTTCATTCTTCTTTTCTCTCTTTTTTTGTATGGAGGGGTTTCATATTTTTCAAAACCATGGATCAAAAGGGGACTTCTTTGCACTTCTTGATTTACCTTCTCCTTTCACCACACCCCCAACTTAGACTTTTGGCCTAAGTTGTCAATTCAAACAAACCACACTTCATGAGGACTATGGGTGAATGGATAAAGAGAGGTTACAATTGCATCAAGTTTCTTCCAAGAAAAGGATAAGGCTCAAAAAGGGAGTTCAAGCAAGGTTCACACACTCACAAGGTTGGCCACAAAAGAGGTATATTGTCAAATTGCTTCACTCTTAAAAATTGTTGCCTAAGATCATTTCAAGAGCTTGCATCACTTAGTCAACCAGACCTACGGGGCAAATTCTAGGTGTCATCATACAAGGTTCACGGTAAGCTCATCACACAAGGCATTGACACCAATATCAAATAAGACTCCACACTTTCGCTAGTGTGCAATGTTCATCACAAGAGACTCATTCGATAGCAGGCTAGTCACAACGAAATGCAAAAAGTTCACATATTATCTATGCAACTTCATTTGGCCTCATCGTAGCCGCACATTCATTTTTGTTCAATTAAGAGCACTATTCAAGTCATCGGTATTGATCATAAATGATACTTAAATTTGCACAAGAACAATCACAATCAAACACAACAGAGGTGGCAAAATTTTGTAGAGGGTCAAAAACCATTGCATTCATATCAAGGAGCCACAAGCTCAAACATCTACAAGACAGTGACAAAACAAAATTAACAACACAAAACCCCAAAATATAAACAAAATATATAATCACAAGAGGTAGGTATGAAAATACCTCACCTCACCACAAATAAAAGCAGTTGTCCTCAAATGCAACAAAATAGTAACAACAAATCAATAGAAATGACAAAGAGAGGGGTAAAGGAAGGGTCCTGTCTACACAATCAGTCCATTTGTCGGGGCATTAGTGCCCAGTGCAACATCAACACTATTGGCACCACTAGGGTCAGTCATGGGTGTGTCTGCCAATGAGATCTGCACAGCTGAATCTACCATGGCCTCCTAGAGTAAGGCCCTCGTAAGAAGCCTTTTCATCAACACCAAGCTGCTCCTCATCAATCTCAGCTTCGGACTCCTCAACAGCTACCTCCTCAACTCGAGCATCATCTCCAATGGTAGCCGGAGGCACATCTGTATCAGCTGGCATATCGGGAATCTCCACACTCCCAAAAATCATGGACATACCTATGGACTTCAGCTGGTCCACATCCTTACTCAGCTCAGCAGTGGCGGCCTTTAGAGCCGTCACCTCATCAGTTGCCTCTTGGCCTCTCTCACATACCGATATCCTTGCTGCAACGGAATCAATAGACACACTAAGAGGTGTCATAGCAGCAGTGACGGCTATCTCAATCATCCCAGGGATGGTGGCCTCAAGACTGGAGGCACTCCTATCAGCAAAATAGGCTAGATGCCCCATCCGTAGTATCGCAGCCTGGGTGAATAGAGGTCGGGAAGAAGCAGCAGTAGACCTAAGAGGCAGGGGAGCTGTAGAGGAACTAGGAGTCACAAAAGGGATAACACTAGATATACCTAAAGGCCCAGGGGTCGGAGCAGGAAATATTGCCTCTGCAGGTAATGTATCAGTATCAACAACCGGGGAAGTGTCCATCGGGGCTGCCTTCTTCTTCTCCGCCTCATCCTTCAAGTACTCTACCTCAATGCACCGAATATCGGTAGAAGATGTAGAAATCACTTCCACATCATTCTTCTCATCTCGAGACACCCGATTCCATCTGCACAACTCAATGATCAACACCGATAAAGGAAGGGAGGTCTGGCGCTACTTGGCCCTCATGGCCATCTCATGTGCAATGATCATACCCAAGTTTAGCTTTGTCCCATCAATGATGCAACCAAGGCAAGATGCTTTTGCGGGGTGGAGGATATATTCTCATTCTGGGATGGCATTATTGAACTGCTCATGAAGCCAAACCAGTACCTTACTGCTACATTGATGTCCTTATTTTCAATGGGTGCTCCAAGCTCGATCCACTTAGGAGTACCATCAGATTTTAGAGGATCCAACCAGCTTTTCATATTCTCCAAGGACCTAGTCTTGATCATGTACTTGTAGTCATCTGCAATGTTGTCGGTGCATTCCAAGACAACATTTATGTTAGTACTGTCACACAGCACCTTCTTTCCCCTAACAACTACATAATCAACCGGCTGGAATTTAGCGGCTTGCTTCTTTCTTTATGGCACTAGCGCTCCATAGGCAGTGTAAAATTCCCGGACCAGTTTGGAATGTAAAGGCCACGGGGTCTATTTAATATTTGGAACTTGTGGGACCTCAAGCTGCTCATAATCTCTGGGTGTTTGTCTATTACTCCATCAGTAGACAGTTTTTTCTCCTCGATGATGGTCCTCAATCCCTCAGTCTTCAGTTTATTCATATACGGGGGAGAAAGACCATATGCAGGTGGTGTTGGGACCATAGCCTGATCTGGAACAGGAGGAGGAGTAGTGTACTGAGGGGTCCTGATCCTAGACTGATCATTCACCTTTTTGGATCGCAGCTCCGCTCTCTGGGCTATCAGTAGCTCATCACCCTCACTCTCAAAAGTAGTGAGGTGAGTGGCATAGATTCCGTCAGGGTTTAGGGTTTAGGGTTTAGGGTTTAGGGTTTAGGGTTTAGTCACTGTCAGAGGTGACCTTCGATGATGCAAGAGCAAGTGTCTTGCCTTTCCCTTTGCCCTTCCCACCTGTGGTAGGATCTTTTGTTGCCTTTGTCCGAGAAACAGTTGCATCCTCATTCAAGGTAATTCCATTTACCCTCTTGCGGGGTAGCATGTCTCTACCTACCACTTTTGGTCCAGCCATATCTGCAAAACACACCAAGAAGAGTTAGAATCAATCAAAAAAAGTTTAGGAAAATAGGTTGCAGACAGACTCGCTGAACCGATCAATGAGTCACCGAATCACTTTGGCAAGCTAGATCAGGCTCGCCGAAAGGATTGGCTCAAAAAGTTTCTAGAAAAATAGCCTGTCGACGATGGGAAGGCTCACTCGGTGAATCACCGACATCATTCGGCTAGAAAAAAAAGCCCGTCAAATATTGCAGTGCATTTTATGGGTTAGAGGAACAGAGAGGGCGATCAAAGAAGACATTCGGTGAGTCACCGAGTGCACTCGGTGAACTCAGGCTTCTCAATGAAAGTTACAGAATCTCACTCAACAAAAGAATGAAATTAAAGGCGATCTGGGGGGACTTTGGCAAACTACCGAGTGGTTCGGCGAGCTCGACCCAGCTCGCCAAATTGTCCAACGTTCCATTTTCAACCCCAACTTCAAAAATCAACCCCGCAGCCCCCGAAAAAAAATCAAACCATGCACATTTTCAATTAGACTTAGACCCATAAGACCCATCCCACCGGAGTACTCATAATTTACCCAGTTTGGCCAAAATTGGCCATTTGACGGCTTTAGCCCTTAAGAATGATGTCAAACGCTCCATCATTGGGTAAAGCACATCATTTAGCACAATTTGGGTTACTCAGACTTCACCCGACTAGACCAAACAACAATTACTCACAACCCAACAATTTATGATAACTTTTAAGGCATGCAATTTCGAAATCAATAACTTAAGCAATTTAGGCATGATATCGAATTTAAAATAGGCAAACAAGCACAAAAACACGATTTCAGAGAGGCCCAGCACACATCAATAAGAACACTATAATTGCAAATGAGTTTAACCGCTAAATACGAGTTTGGGGTTCGGAACACCAACCTTTAATGCCGAATATGAGAATTTGTAAAGCTATGCGGCAAAGTATCCAATTCCAAACACCGAATCAATGACTAGAAAGTGGTAAAAGTGAAAAAATCAAAAATATAGTATGGGTGTGATTGTATGAAGTTAAAAAGTGACGTAATATAAAACAGTTTGAACTTTTAAATGTTTGGCCTTTTAAAACCATTCGGTTTGCGCCCTTTCGATGATATTAGTCAACTTCTCCGAACTACTCAGTGACACGCCAAGTGGGTACTTACCTCGCCGATAAAAGCATATCCTCAGACCGGCCACCCTCAGAATCTTTGGGCATCTAACGCTCGTGGGTAGGAACATACATATCCTTCTCCCCATCTCTTTCCTTCGAAGTGGGATTACGATCCCTTCACTCTCTATCAAGATCTCTCTGTCCTTCATCCCTGTTCCAACCTTGGTTACCACCCAGCCTTGGGTAGTTAGCACGATAACCTCCACTTTGGTTGGCTAGGAAGTTCACTTCTTCGTTGTACAATCCCTCAAACTTGGCCTCATCAGGGCTTGCACACCCAACACCCACAACATTGACACTTCTAGCGCCAGCTTCCATGAAATTTTTTGCTAAAATGTCTAGTTGTGTCATCATCTTTGCCATGTTTTGGTCCTTTTCTTGGTCTTTCTCAGGATGCTCCTTGATCAATTTAAAAGTGAGAGGGGAGACTTCATCTTCACGGGTATACCATTCCCGATTAATTTTGGTCATACCATCCAAAAGTTGGGCTGCTATAATGTAAGGTTGTTGCATCAAACCTCCTGGAGAAAGTTGGTCAGCTACGCCCTTGTTCATAAAATTAAGGCTTCGATAAAAATATTGCAGCACAACGTTGCCGGGCAAACCATGAGTTGGGCATTGCAGCACCAACTTCTTAAATCTTAGCCAAGTCTCATGAATTCACTCACCCTCCAAATGCTTGAATCTTTGGATGTTATCCCGAAGTGTCATCATCTTTAAATGAGAGAAAAATCACACTTAAAAAGCGGTGATAAGCTCTTCCCATGAAGTGATGGAGTCTCTTGGCAATTTCACCAACCACTTACATTTTTCTCCCATTAAAGAAAATGGGAACAACCTCAACCGGACCGGCTCTTGGGATATGTTCTTGAAGGAGAATGGCCCGCAGACATCAACAAAGTCCCTTATATGCTCATGGGGATCCTCATAAGCCAACCCACCAAACAACTATTTCAATTGCAAGAGCTGCAACATGGTGCTTGTAATGTGGAACACAGCGTTCCCTTCAGCCGGAGGCAAGCGAATGCCACCAATTCCACCCATTAGATAATGGTCATTAACATTCGGCTCATTTACATCGTTGAGGTTGTCGATGTCATCTTTGTGGTCCACTTGGATACCATTGCTTCCGTTGACACTCATTTCCTCTATTTAAACAGCAACACACAAACCAAAACTAAAAATAAGTAGAATCAACTATGAGTAAAAAGAACAAAATTCAACTTCACCAAAAGAGTCTCAAACAACACCACTCCCCTTTCAAGGACACTTCATCCAATTCTAAGTGTCAATAATCACTAGTCAGTATATTACCCAACTAAATGAGTTAGGGTCGAATCCCACAGGGAGCGCTACGTGTTTGAGAATCAATAGAAAAGTGCGAACATGGTCAAATCAGTCATAGAAATAAAAATTATCAAATAAAGACATCATTCAAATCAAGGGGTGACACGAATGTCAAATGGGGGAATTTGGTTTGAAATTATCAACTACAAACAGTAATAAACAATACGAATTATTAACAGTGAGATGGGTTCTTGGGATGTGATTCGATTATAGACTAATATAGACAAATGGGTAATTGCAACAATTAGAAAATAACTAAATATTAGTGAGTAAGCTATATTATATATGAGGTAAACTTTCTCTTGAACAATTTACCCTGAATCAAGTCGATTTCTCTCGAACATCAACGAGCATGCACAATAAAAACAGCCCACACCTTAGTCCATTCACTCTCTCAAGCTGAATGTGTGGAATTGGATTTAGGATTCACTCTCTCGAATTGAATCCATGACAACCCAATACCCACAGACCATCAATCAATAATCTTAGTTTCAAAACCTCTCTCTCGAGCAAACCAAAAAAACAAGGATAGAACTGCATTTGCGACTACAATTCTTAAATTAAACAATAATTAATGATTGAACTCACTTCTAAATAGCATTTGAACTAACAATTAGCAATACCCATAAACTAAATCAGCCCATTATCACATAATCACACCCCAAGAATTGGAGTTTTAGCTAGACATCATAAAAAGATAAAAATTGTTACCAAATTGAGTTTCCATCAACTGTGTAAAATTGATTTTGTCTTTACAATGGTCCAATTTGAAGAATCTCAAAGACCCACTTCCAATTTCTCAAAAGTAAAAAAATTCAATTCTTCGAAGCGAAAGGAAAACCAGAGAAAACTTGTCTCACAGTTCAAAACTTAATAAAAATTTATTCTAAAGAGTAATTAATTATAAACTAAATGTTCAAAAATGTATTTATAGTCGCCAAAAATATGCTGCGAAGAGTCACTCGACGAAGTAAGTCGGGCTCGCCGAACCACTCGGCCATCTGCCCTTTGGTCATTTCCATTGCCTTTCTGCCTTAGCCTTCAACATCCTCAAGGTCTGTAACTTTGGGAAATCCAACACTGCATCGCGGAACCACTTGGCGATCCACCGATAGTTCCTTTCTCTTGCCAACTTGGTTGTTTTCTTCAAGGCTTGGTACATTAGAACTTTAGGCGGTCAAGTAGCCATTCGGCGACTCGCCAAGTGGACTTGGCGATCACCAGGTTTGCTTTTCTTCATTCTTTCATCTTGCTTCGTTCCTTTTTGCAGATTAGTGTCCTTGCTTTGTTCCTCAATCCATATACCTAGAAATCAAGGGTTTTACATCAGTTATTGGCACAAAATAAGCATTTGAGCACACTAAATCTATATAAATAAAGCCCTAACTTAGTCCAAATCTAGGACTCATCAGTTGTTCATGCCCATAATCCCGCAAGAACCCTATGAGTCAAGCAGTCTTGAGATGAGAAGTATCATTGAGTTCTTGAGTTCTGGAGTTATTGAGTTCCTAGTATTGAGTTCTATATATGGTTATTGCAAACCTTGAATTGAGTCGTTCACGTCCATAATTCGGCATGAACCCTATTTTGAGAAGTCTTTTGCATTTATTCCTAATTTGTTTAAAGGCTTGAGTAAATGAGTATGAGGATGAGTAGAGTCAAGTTTCATTTTCTTTAAAATTATATATGAGAACTAAGTATTCCTAAGAGTAAATGTTTTTACATTTAAGAAGATAGGAAACACCGATTTCCATAAGAGCTCATGAGCCGTTTTGAGTACTATCTCTTTTAAAATAAATATTTTGAGTAATAATCTCAAAGTTGAGGAAGAGGAAATGCTTCCTTTAAAATATAATGAGCTAAGTTATATTTTGGGAGTAATATTGAGCACCAATATGGGGGAGAGTTCTAACAACCCAAAACCCCGATAAACCATGTATCCAACGTGGGTAAAAAGGGTCATACTTTTTAGATGATTCCTTATTGATTTTTTAGCATAGACTAGTGGATCCACTTAGTTGAGGAGTTCTATACCCTGTTAAGGTATAGGACAGTTCTGACAGCGTAGGTAAGACGTTGGATCATCACATAGCTCATAGTGATCGTTGTAGGTTAGAGAATCTCTCAAATAAGAGTTATTATTGTATTTTTACACACAAATAAGTGATTATTGTATTTTTACATACAATTGAGTTGCTATCTATTGTTTTACAGCTTCCCATATATTGCATCTTTTATTGTTGTTTTATTCTTGAGTATCCCGAGTTGAGTATCTTACTATTGAGTTGAGCCCTATTTCTTTGAGTTGAGTTGAAATTTGTTTCACTGAGTTGAGTTGAACTTTGTTTCGTTACTGTTAAGTTGAGCCCTATTTCTTTGAGTTGATTTGAACTGTGTTTCGTTACTATTGAGTTGAGCCCTATTTCTTTGAGTTAAGTTGAACTATGTTTCACTGAGTTGAGTATCTTATTGTTGAGTTGCGCTCTATTTCTCTGAGTTGAGTTGAACCATATTTCATTGAGTTGAGGTGAGTGAGTTCTGAAGAGGTAAGTATGTTTCTTTTCCATCAATTCAAGCTTATGTTTATGTTTTAGAATTCCCCTTACATGCTCGTACATTTAATGTAATGATGTCATTTGGCCTGCATCTTTTATGATGCAGATACATGTATTCAGGGTCATCAAAAGAAGCTTCGTTGATACCACTTGCAGTTCCAGTCAGCTTTGGTGAGCCTTCTTATATTTTGGAAGACTTCACATTTACCTTGCAGTTAGTAGTTTTGAGATGTCGTGGGTCTTGTCCCGCTATCCTTCTGTAATAGTAGAGGCTTCATAGATAGACAAAGTTGAGTAGTTTTTAATATGTATCTTCTTTGAGTTGTTTTTACAAACTTTGAGTTTATCTATTGAGTATTGTTCATATTATTTTAAAGTTGAGTATTGGAGTTTTATTGAATTTTATTCAGTTCTAAGCTTATGTATGCTTGAGTTAGCCTTCCGCTTATAGTCAGCCAGGATGAGGTGGCACGACCCGAGCCTACACCATGGACATGGCCGGCACTCAAGAACCATTTCAAGTCCCCAAGCGAACCCCTATCCTGGTTGACTACAAACGAAAGACTAACTCAAGCATACAAAGCTAAAAACTGAATAAAAATTCATGAAACTCAATTACAAAGCTTTAACTCAAATGAAAAACTCTGAATAAAAATAAATTATTCAACTCGCCATAAAATAGTCAACTTAAGTCTTTAAAATATTTAACAAAATAAATGAACAGACTTCTGAAACTCTACTGTCTATCTATGAAACCTCTAAATGACAAAGATGGAAGTCGGGACAAGAGCCACGACCTCCTAACAACTGATATAACTGAAAGTAATAGTGGAACCCTCCAAAAGCAAGGAGGCTCACCATAGCTAACTCAAACTCCATGTTGTATCAACGAAGCTCCTGTTGATGACCCCGAATACCTGTATCTGCATCATAAAATGATGCAGGCCAAATGGCTCAGTACGTGGAATGTACGAGCATGTAAGGGGACTTCTAAAGCATAAACATAAGCTTGAACTTAATAAAAAGGAAACATACTTACCTCTTCTCAACTCACTTACTCTACTCAACTCAAGAATAAGATACTCAACTCAAAATACTCAACTCATGATACTCAAGGATAAAGCAATAGTAAAAGATGCAATATATATGGAAAACTGTAAAATTGTAGATAGAAACTCAATGTATTAAAAACTACAATAATACTCAGTGTGTATATAAAAATACAATATAACCCTGTGGGAGTTTCTCTAACGGACAACCATCACTATGAGCTATGTGATAATACAGTGTCTTACCCACGCTGCCAGAACTATCTTATACCTTGCCGGAGTATAGAACCTACCAGCTAAGTGGATCCACTAGTTTATCCTAAAAGCATTAAGGAATCGTCCAAAAAGTATGACCCTTTCTACATGGTTTATGGAGACTTGATTTATTTGAACTCGTCCCCATATATTGGCTCAACACTAGCCACAAAAATATACTCAGCTCATATGTTTAAAAACATAACTCTTTCTATGGTTTGATATAGTTACTCAAAAACTTTCTCTTAAAAGAGATGATACTAAAACTGCTCATGAAAACTCTCTTGGAAATCGGTGTTTTCTCTCTTGTTTAAATGTGAAAACACTTACACTATCGGAATACTTAGTTCTTTCCCATATAATCTTTTGAAGAAAAGAATTTCACTCTTGCTCTTACTCAACTCAATACACAAGTCTTTAAAACAATTTTAAAACAATTGTAAAAGGCTTCTCAAAATAAGGTTCATGCCGAATTATGGACGTGAACGACTCAATTCAAGGTTTTCAATAACCATACATAGAACTCAATACTCGGAACTCAATAACTTCAATGAGAATACTCATTTAAATAATGCTCGACTTAGAGGTTTCATGCGGAATTATGGGCATGAACTACTCAACTCAAGGACTTAAATATACATCTCATCTCAAGACTACTCGACTTTTAGGGTTCATGGGAAATTATGGGCATGAACTACTCAACTCAAGGACTTCATGGGTAACATGTAATAGTCCCATGATTAGTAAAACAATCTCAAAAAGGGATTCTCATGCTTACTTCCTCAAAACACAGTTTAAAATTCGAGTGTTGGCTTTGACAAACTTCTCAAGATTTATAACGCAAAATAGGGTTCATGCTGAATTATAGACATGAACAAGTCAACTTAAGGATCTCAATAAAAATATAGAAACTCAATACTTAGGAATATAATTTTTTTAATAGAATCGGGAATTCAAGAACTCAAAATCAACTTAGCTCAAGAATACTCAAATCTAGGGGTAGAATCCTAGATTTCTGTCTTACTGATTTGAAAGTAGATATAGGGCATGAGGACGAACTAGTCCAACACTATGATAGCCTTACATACTTGGGGGGGAAAACAAGGTTCTTGAAGAATCTTGAAGAATAACTTGATTAGAAGCCTTGAAACACTAGCTTGAAGGTAAGCAATCAAGAAAACCTTACTTGAGATTCTTGAATTAGTTTCTTGAAATCTCTAAAGACAAGATTTATGATTTTCATTAGTGATTCATAATTGTATGGAGGAAATTGAGTTGGAAAGAATGGAATTCTTGGAGAAAAACTTACCTTGAAGAAGAATCTTGAAAAAGATTGAAAAAATCTTGAATGGAGACTTCTACATTAATTTTTCCTTAGGTTTTTGCCTTAGGGTTTGAGAGAGAAGAGATTAACGGACTAAAAGATGAAAATTTGATTGTTTTGAGTCTTTTATTAGTCAAGAAATTCTTTTAGGGTTTTTTGGATGTAAAAAAACAAAAACAATCCTTTTTAATATTTTCCCGTCGGCTAATTCGTAACAACACTATATAGGTTACTAAAATAGTCATAACTTTTTACTCAGAAATTGGATTGACGCGAAATTGGTGGCGTTGAAAAGTAGATTCAAATACATTTAATTCAATAGGTTATGTCTCACGTAACACTTTATATTCAAAGAAATATGGTCGTTTTATGTTGACCCAAGTAGAATCTTACATCAAAACTTAATCGATAAGGAAACTTTAAGAACACTTATCAAGAACTCATCAAGTAATTAAATTGCTCAATATTTATGGATAGATTCGCAAAAGAAACTCATGATTGGTGTGTGGGTAAACGAACCCAACACTATGGAAACTTACATACCTCTTAGGGATCAAACCCATGGCAAAAATTCGCAACAAAACTCAAGAACCTGGACGAACGCCTTGATCCTTTCCTCTTTTCTCCTCTTTTCTCCTCTTTTCTCTTCTTGAACTCTCAACTAAAACCCTAGGCGTATATTAGGATTATAAGATGAACGTAATAGTATTAGACCCTTCAAACCTTACTAAAAACGAATTAAATCTGATTTGGTAAGGAAAACATCAAAATACCCCTCACTATTTTCGGGTAACTTTCCTTAACTGGAAAGCTTAACTTCAAAAGAGCATATCTCACTCATCCGAACTCGAAACTTTGCAAACTCTATGGCGTTGGAAATATAATTCAAAGATATTTCAGTTTCCATCTTATATAACACCTAACTCATCTTGTACTAATAGTTATGGTCATTTGAAGTTGACCCAAAACTCATAACTTAAGCATAACTTGCAAAATTTCAGATTCTGTTATTTCCAATGTAGTTCTTTTTGCAACTCAAGGTTATACATCTAGTGACCTTAACACTTAATAAACTTTTAATTCTTTGGTAACATCTCACTCGCTATGAAGAATGGTTCGAGTCTTAGTTCGAAAATATTTCTGGGGTGTTACAATATCACCCTTGGGACCATTCGTCCACGAATGACTACTGGATTGGGTATGGAACGGGTTACTCATACTATATTCAAGCTTAGTAATCTTACAACTCCATGGAATCCTACTAAACATCTCCTTAGGAAATTCTCAACACTAGACTTGATGTCTCATCTTATCATCTCCCCCTTAGGTCTAAAGCTAACACTTGAAAGTTATGGACCTATTTCACATTGACAACTCAATTATGCTATCTAGGCACACATGGAAAATTATAAATTAATTGGAACCTCATCCGGTAACATACCATCTCGGCACACCTCTTAATGCTCTTGTTACTCTTGTGACTTAGCCACACTTCACTGTCATTATCTAAACGTGAGGGTCTCTCACTTGTACCACTCATACTTATTGCAGCTTGTCACCTCAATTACTCACCTACTCTACGTCAAGTCTTGTAGATCAAATATCTAGACTAACATCATCACCATCATGTTGTCATTCTTTTGATCATGACACTCATCTCGAATTCAAGCTTAATATTTATGACTAAACCCGAATATCAATATGGTTGCTTGCCTACTGTACAAACTCACCACTACTATGTGCAAATTTTAGAAACACTCATCCACTAGGACCTTATGACAAGTAGTTAATCCTCACCTCTTAGTATTCATACTTACAATTTACTATCACATTTCCCTTCATAACTTGAGTACTATTCATTCATTCACTATACATCCATGCCTAATTAGTTCTATAACACTTTGAATATTATGGGCTTTCCTTCAATATCATAAGCCTAGCTCAAACCTATCACCTCATGAATACTCTTGCTCTTCTGTTCAACACTTACACTTGGTCATTTCCTACACAAAGACAGTTCATCACAAACTCATTTCTAGCTACAACACACTCTACCTTCTATGATGGAATCTTCAATACTCATAACTTCTTAGTCTATCCATAAGGTAAAACTCTTCATTAGTAACTTACTAGGAGCATGACTATAGTAAAACAGCTTGCCTCATCACTAACTCCCTTTCTTAGATTACTGAACCTCAATGTACTTTCCTCTAATTTTGGGCACTTTCACTACTATTGCTCATGATCTCATAACTCATGTTACCTTTTCGGGTGAAAATACTACCCAAGCTCTAATTATACTCCTCACAAGGATCTTAATTGAAACAAGGCTTAAGGAAAAGAGTACAACTCGCTTTTAGCTCAACACACGATTCATACAGTATGAGTGCATTCCTTCTTAAACTCAACACTTAACTCACTTATATGATTCTCTCAAGCCCCTCTGGAGTCTCATGACTTCCTCAAGAATTTTGCTAAGAATAACTCATCAATAAAGGACTGACTTTTCTGTTCATTCACCTCTAGTATGATGGGTAGTCGAATGAATGATTCTGTGAAATGCACAAGTATGAATAAATATCTATGACTTAGCTCTATTGAACGATTTAGAGTATGAAAGAAGGGACACTTTTCTTAAATGTTCGTAGCCCCTCATTTATAGAAGTGGAGCCCTCACAACCATAAACAAGATCCTACTTGACACGGCTTCATAGACACCCTAGGAAACTTGAACTCTATGATCTGATACCAAGTTTGACACGACCCGAGCTTACACCCTGGACGTGGCCGATACTCGAGAACCATTTCTGGTCCCCAAGCAAACCCTCATCCTGGCTTACTACAAGTGGAAGACTAACTCAAGCATACAAAAGCATAGAACTGGATAAAAATTCATAGAATTTAGATACAAAGCTTTAACTCAAATGAAAAACTCTGAATATAATAGAATATTCAACTAGCCAAAATAGGCAAATCAAGTCTTTAAACCATTTAAATGAATAAACGAACAAACTTCTTAAACTCTAATGTCTATCTATGAAGCCTCTACTATTACACAAGGAGATCGGGACAAGACCCACGACATCTCAAAACTACTAACTGTAAGATAAAGGTGAAGTCCTCTAGAATATAAGAAGGCTCACCAAAGCTAACTAGAATATCATATGACCTCAACAAAACGCCTGTTGATGATCCTAAATACATGTATCTATCATGAAATGATGCAGGCAAAATGGCTCAGTACATGCAATGTACGAGCATGTAAGGGGAATTCTAAAGCATAAACATAAGTTTGAACTTAATAAAAAGGAAACATACTTACCTCTTCTGAACTCACTCAACTCAACTCAACTCAATAATAAGATACTCAACTCAAAGGTACTCAACTCATGATACTCAAGGATAAAGCAACAGTAAAAGATGTATTATATATGGAAAGCTTTTAAAATAGTAGATAGCAACTCAATGTATTGAAGAATACAATAACAACTAAATTTGTATATAAAAATACAATATAACTCTATGGGAGATTCTCTAACCGACAACCATCACTATGAGATATGTGATGATATAATGTCTCGTCAACGCTGCCAAAATTGTCCTATACTTTGCCAGGGTATAGAACCTCTCAACTAAGTGGATCCACTAATCTATGCTAAAAAGCATTAAGAAATCATTTAAAAAGTATGACTCTTTCTACCCACGTTGGCTACATGGTTTATGGAGACTTAAGTTATCTGCACTCGTCCCCATATCGGTGCTCAATACTGCTCCTAAAAATATACTCAACTCATATGTTTAAAAATATAACTATTTATCTGGTTTGAGATAATTGCTCAAACTACCCTCTTAAAAGAGGTAACTACTCTTGAAATAACTTTTGAACTCATAACTCATTTAGAAATCTCAGTTTCTCTTTTATCAATGTAAAAATTGATGCCTCTAGGAATACATAGTCCCCTTATACTCATACTTGAAAACTCTTTCTCAAAACCCTATTATAATATGATCATTGATGACTCGAGAAGTCGTACTGAATAAACATTGATGGTATATCTAATACCATAATGCTCGTACATTGATGGCATACTCGATTGTCATAATAATCATGCTTTAGAAACTCTTTTCTCAAAACTCATATTTACATTCTCAAAACTCAGTTTAAGAACTCAACTGTTGGCATTAAAAAAAGCATTTCAAAATTTATAACTCAAATCATAGGGTTCATGCGGAATTATGGACATACTCAACTCAAGAATGTTAATGATACCTCTCACCTCAAGACTGCTCGACTCATAGGGTTCATGCGGAATTATGGGCATGAACTACTCAACTCAAGGACCTTCATTGGTAAATGTAGTATCTCCAAGATTAGGAATATAATCCCAAAAGATTAGGAACTCAATACTCAAGACTTAGAACTTTATGATACTACTCCTCTCAAAGATACTTAACTGATAGAGTTCATGCGGAATTTATTGGCATGAACGACTCGACTCAAGGGTCTAAATAACAATATGGAACTCATGTATACGACTTTTCTCATTAGCATACTTACTTCCTCAAAACTCAGTTTAAAATTCAAGTGTTGGCTTAAAAAACTTCTCAAGATTTATAACGCAAAATAGGGTTCATGCTGAATTATAGACATGAACAAGTCAACTCAAGGATCTCAATAAAAATATAGAAACTCAATACTTAGGAATATAATTTTTTCAAAAGAATCGGGAATTCAAAATCTCAAAATCAACTTAGCTCAAGAATACTCAAATCTAGGGGTAGAATCCTAGATTTCTCTTTTACTGATTTGAAAGTAGATGTAGGGCGTCAGGACGAACTAGTCCAACACTATGATAACTTTACATACTTGGAAAAGAAACAAGGTTCTTGAAGAATAACTTGATTAGAAGCCTTGAAACACTAGCTTGAAGGTAAGCAATCAAGAAAACCTTTCTTGGGATTCTTGAATTAGTTTCTTGAAATCTCTAGAGACAAGATTTATGATTTTCATTAGTGATTCATAATTGTATGGAGGAAATTGATTTGGAAAGAATGGAATTCTTGGAGAAAAACTTACCTTGAAGAAGAATCTTGAAAAAGATTGAAAAACTCTTGAATGAAGTCTTCTACTTTGATTTTTCTTTAGGGTTTTGCCCTATGGTTTGAGAGAGAAGACAATGGTAGACTAAAAGATGAAAATCTATTTGTTTTGAGCATTTTACTAGTCAAGAAATTTGTTTAGGGTTTTTTGGATGTAAAAAAACAAAAACAACCACTTTTAATGTTTTCCCGTCGGCTAATTCGTAACAAGCACTGTATAGTTTACTAAAATAGTCATAACTTTTTACTCAGAAATTGGATTGACGCGAAATCGGTGGTGTTGAAAAGTAGATTCAAATACATTTAATTCAATAGGTTATGTCTCACGTAACTCTTTATATTCTAAGAAATATGATCGTTTTATGTTGACCCAAGTAAAATCTTACATCAAAACTTAATCGATAAGGAATCTTCAAGAACACTTATCAAGAACTCATCAAGAAATTAAATTGCTCAATATCTATGAATAGATTCGCAAAAGAAACTCATGATTTGCATGTGGGTGAATGAACCCAATACTATGGAAGCTTACATACCTCTTAAGGATCAAACCCATGGCGAAAATCCGCAACAAAACTCAAGAACTTCGACGAACGCTTTGATCCTTTCCTCTTTTCTCCTCTTTTCTCTTCTTGAACTCTCAACTAAAACCCTAGGAGTATATTAGGATTATAAAACTGAACCTAACTGGATTAGACCCTTAAAACCTTACTGAAAATGAATTAAATCTGATTTGTTAAGGAAAAGACCAAAATACCCCTCACTATTTTCGGGTAATTTTCCTTAACTGGACAGCTTAACTTCAAAAGGCATATCTCACTCATCCGAACTCGAAACTTAGCAAACTCGGTGGCCTTAGAAAGATAATTCAAAGACCTTTCATTTTCCATCTTATGGAACACCTAAATCATCTTGTACTAAGAGTTATGGTCGTTTTAAGTTGACCCAAAACTCATAACTTGAGCATAACTTACAAAATTTCAGATTTTGCTATTTCCAATTTAGTTCTTTTTAGAACTCAAGGTGCTACATCTAGTGCCCTTAACACTTAAAAAAATTTTAATTCCTTGGTAAAATTTCACTCACTACGAAGAACGGTTCGAGTCTTAGTTCAAAAAAATTTCTAGGGTGTTACAGTTTACTTATAATGAAAAGTAAATAATTATAATAATTCTTTTACGTTATCAATGTATAGAGCTCTAAATTTTATTGTGAAAAAATAAAGAAAATTACACTTAGGAAAAAACAATTTCTCATCAAGAAATTTAATTTTCAACAACCTTAGCCAACTTCTTGAACAAAAGCTTATAGATTCACTTCTGAAGATTCACCTTCTTTCACAGCTTCCCTTGCCAATTCTTTCCATTTTTGTGCATCATGTCTCATTTCTTCTCCTTTTTATCCACCATCCGTTACAATATTTCTATGCACCTTTTTATCTCTTCACTCTCAACCACGACATCTTCATTCACTCTCATCCTGACACCTGTCTTCCAAACATCTTCAATCAACTTTGCATTAGTCCCTTGATCTGTCCAATGAGGAAATTCCATTATAGGCACGCCTGACGATAGATTTTCTAGAGTCGAATTTCATCCAGTGTGAGACAAAACATCCTAAAGATTGATGTGTTAGGACTTCAAGTTGAACACCATGGTACTATTTTCCCTTGCTTCTCTAAATCCATCATGCAACTTAATTTCTCTTCTTCTTTTTCTATTTCTTTCATATTTTCTTGATCTCTTATTACCCATAAGAATGGCCTTTTAATCTCTATCAACCCTTTTGCAATCTCCTCCTTTTGGTTTCTTGATAAATTCAATAGACTCCCAAATGAGATATAAACAATTGATGATTTAGGCTTTGTGTTTAACCATTCCATGTGGTCATCATTTGACTTTTGAAAAAAAAAATCACCACCAAATGAAGAATCCAAGGAATCTTTTCCATCCAAGAATGATGAAGGAATCAATGGTCCAATTCCAATTAAATTGTATTTTTCAATAGCTTTGAGTGGCTCTAGCTCTAATGCATCAAATGTATTCACAAGTACCTTTTGATTCTCTTCACCATCTAATGTGTCTAGTTGTTCTTTAAATGTTGGTAGAGCAAAACTATATTTATCATTTTTAGAGCTATTAAAAAAGATGGAAGAGCTTGGTTTTTTAGTAATGGAAGCCTTGGTAATTGGATACTCCAATTTGGATCATTTGAGCTACACTTCATTTCATCCTCATAGCCATTGAAGTAATAGCAGTATATGTCTAGCGCAGTTGCTGGTTGAATCCATAGTAACGCGGATGGGATGTGGAGTTCACGGGCAACCTCAGCTGCCCAATGTAGCAAAAGAGTGTAGACAAGGGATGTGACGGGACATCCCTCGTCTGAACTCTTCAGAATGATATTTTTTTTATTTTTGGGACCCACAACTTCTTATCTACGTCAGACTTGAAACCATCGTCAAATCCGTCAGAGAATGCCGCCATGTTTAAGCCCTTGGGTGCGGTGGAAGCCACAGTTTTTGCCATACACAAACAATCAAAGTCAAACCTTTATGAATACGAGCATACGATGTGACTTGAACCACACTCTCACTTCACGTCTTCTGACAGCGGTTAGAACGGCAATGACTCTATCTTTCTCCTCTGATTCCTAACGAGTTGCCCAAAAACGCTAGTGCTGAATGTCACCTCAATGCCCATTTTGATTAGCCTCTGGGAAAATTGGAGAGATGGATTGATATGATCTTGTGCGGAAAATGTCACCAAGAGGACATGGGGTTATACCATTATTACACTCACAAAACTTCAAAATAGAAAAGTTAACGAACTCTGAAAATAGAAGCTAAAGAACCGACGTTCAAAGTTCGAGGTCAAGTGTGAGGGAAAGTAGACTTTAGTATTGTGTGAGAGAAATCTTTGACTTGTAAGCCTCTTAATTATTGTGTGGTATATATGATGATAGTTAGAGGGATATATATATATATATGGAGTTTGTAGGGGTGAGCATTCATACGTTTGAGTAACATGTTGAGGACCAAATTTAGACACATGACGTGCGAGGTGACGAAATTCATGAGAAGACAAAGTTTGCCGGTACTTCATTTTTGTTTCCTTTTTTGTTTAATTTATTAATTTAATAACACTATAAGAAACATCAGATGGACATCAGAGAGTGACTATTTATCTTACTTGCAAAATAAATATTTTGTTTTAATTTACCTAACTAATTTTAATTTGATACGTAATTTACAAAAGAAAATAAGATTTTTAAGTTTTATATTCTTAAATTAAATATATGTACTAAAACGTTCTTTAATTCTATAATCTTAAATATATCACGTGAAAAGTTGAAAATTCAATAATTACCAAAAAGGAAAAAAAACATTTTTATCAAACGGACTAAAAAAAAGACAAAAAAGTTGAAGCAAAAAAATAAATGAATTCTACTATTGTATGTATTGTTTTTGGTTTCTAATTACCCGTTGGAGCTTCGACTAAATCTAAATCACACACTGCAAAGCTCAATTGGAAGTGATACTCCTAACAAAATTTTCTCCATATCTAAAATTTAAAATCGAGACCTCTAACTAAAAATAGAGTAATCTCACCACTCCATCACAGTCAATGATTGGCACTAATATTGTATATTTGTTAGTTAGCTATACCTTTCGTGCAGTAGCCAGTATAAGCCCAATTTCAGAATTTGTCATCCATTGGATATGTTTCTTTTTTCTTTTCTTTTTTGTTTTATTCAATTATAAAAACTTCTGGCAATGTAAAACTTTTTTTTTAATTAAAGACCACATGGGTCAGGATTTTTTCTAAACTACAGTTCCTTCTCAACAAATACTATCGATTTGAGAAACAGATTCCTTAGTGTAGTTGCTTCGAATGTTGTTGGTTGTGCCTCGTGCATACTAAAAAAAATTCAGAAAGAGAGTATGCTGACAAAAAGGGACCCACTAGACACTTGTCAAAATTTAAGGATATCCTCATATAACTAGTGTTGGTTGTGTCTCATGCATATTAAAAAATTTCAAAATTAAGGAGAAGATATTGAACATGAGAGATGAAGTTGTTCTATGTGCCATTCTCATAGTGGACATGGGGGGTTTAGGGAAAACTACTATTGCTAAGAAAATTTTCAATGATGAGCAAATCAAGCAAAACTTTGAAAAGAGAGTTTCATGGTGTCTACTTGAAATGTCTAAGACTAAGAGCTTTCGTGAACAGATCTTCGAATCATTGACAGAGAGGAAACTTGAGGTTTAATAGAGTTTTTAGTTCCTGCAGTTTCTTTGTTCTTTCATTTTCTCTTGTGAACCTGGTGTATTCTGTCATTATCAAAACTTGTTCAAATATTATCATGTCATCAATTTTACCCTTTTTGATGATGACAAACCAGACTTCTTTTGTGACACTGATAACCTGCATTTTTTTTATCAATATAGCAACACATAGCACAAGCACAACTCGTGTTTCACAAACATATATTTTTTATTTGGGTTAGTTTTAAATATATACAATATAATAATTAGTTTACAACAAATATGGTCATGTTTTTATTTAGGAAAAAATATCTAAATAAACAACTTATTTTACTATATTCTCTAAAATTCTCTACCATTTGAAAAAATTACAAAAATCCCTACTTCACGCGATGTATCAATTGGATACATCACTTTATGTGATGTATCGGTCGGGTACATCACTTTACACGATGTATCAGTCAAATAAATCACTTTATATGATGCATCGAGAGGTACACGATGTATCGAAACATTACTTTATGCGATTATTGGTTGGATACATCACGTTATCAGTCGGATACATCACTTTACGCGATGTATCGATCGGATACATCACTTTACGCATTGTATCAGTAGGATACATCACTTTACACGATGTATCAGTTGGATACATCACTTTACGATGTATTGAAACGTACGTGATGTATCGGGACATTACTTTATGCGATGTATCGATCGGATACATCACTTTACACGAACTCAAGGGATGGTGAGTTTAGTATTTGGTTGCTATGATAAAGAACATATTTTGGACTGTTTTTTATGTGTATATGTGGGGACTCCATGGTTGATGTTGGGGAAAGGTGTGAATATTTTATATGGAAATATAGGAGGGGGTGGTGATACACCACCAAACTGAATGTTGTGTAGGCATACTACTCACTCCACGTTGGTATGTGGATGTAATTCAATGAGAAGTAATTGAACAACGCCCTTGATATGATAAATTATGGGCCCTCTGCTGGGCTACCATTTTTGTGAGGTTAAGTAGTCAAATGTGTTGATTAGCTACTAATACTAGTTTTACTTATTTCATTGTAGATTAATAATCTGAAAGGAAGGAGGTTAATTTCTTGTCATATCTGAGTTATACATCAAGGTATGTAAGGCTATTCGATTACATATTCTTTGGCATGAAATTTGATACTTGCGGTTAATATCAATGAAGTGAATTTTCTAAGTTTTATTCCTAGTAAAGGAAACATAGTGACAGCATACGATCTCCAATTAGCTAACAATATTTTCCCCACTCTCCTTGGTGTGTACAATTACTTCATTAAATGTTCATTACTCTACATTTATATAATTATCCTCCTATGTGCTAATATAGAAATGGTATTCACAACAACAAGCTTGGTAAATTATCCTCTTAGCCAAATGAAGTCAATTGTGTCATTTAAGCTCACAAGTAATGCATTGATTTACATAGCTCCTTATGTCATTGTTACTGTCTTGAAGTATTATTTTCATGTCTTTTACTACTAGTCCGTATTCTCAAATATCCAAAATGATTATGACCACCAAAACAACAATCTCAAAGATTAAAGAATCTAAGGGAAGCAATTTGTATAATTATGGGTGGAAGCCCAAGGGCAAATGCCTAGCATGGGTCGATCCCAATTGGTATAGGAGGGTGGAAGCTCAGGGGCGAAAGCCTAGCATGGGCCGATCCTAATTGGTATAGAAAGGTGGCAGCTCAGGGGCGAAATCCTAGCATGGGCCGATCCCAATTTCTGTAATTATGAGGACAGTATCCCAGGGGTTAAAATGTCTAGCATGGGTCTTCCTATTCTACCATTGGTCAGCTGGTCATTTGTACCACATGCCTTATAAAGATCCTAACACACAGAAAGTAAAGAAATTAATGCAACATACATGATCTCACAAGAGTAACAAAGGTGGTCTCCTATTCTGATCTATGCACTTATATACGGATACTTGATGTCATTTAAGCCATGTTTTACATATGTTATTGTCTTACATATTCAGTACATTTTTTCGTACTGACGTCCCTTACAGGGTACTCAGTTGCTATTGGTGAAGCTCCAGGTTGATTCGGGGCTTACCGAGTCTTGGCACCTATTTTGTTGTTATATGATAGTTAAGGGTAAGGCGGGGTCTTGTCCCGCCCTAAACTAAGATTTTCTATCTTTTAGAGGCTTTGTAGACTAATGTACATAGTTCAGTTGTGTCTTGTATCTTAACAGGTTGTGGCCTCAATGGCCAAGTCTTGTATATAAGTTTTGGGTCTACTTATGTTGGTTCATATCGCTGCATCCTATGTGAACTTGTCACAACTTTAAAATTTTCATGATTATATGTATAGTAAGCAGGTTACATGTTGGTTCTCTCGGGCCTTTAGGGCATAAGGTGCTTGTCCGTCTTGATTGGATTTGAGGCATGACAACCCACAACATTTTCAGCAAGGACTTTAAACTTCTTAAAGGTTTCAAAAGCTTCAGATTTTTCTTTTAGAAAATAAACCCATGTATTTCTGCTCTAATAAATAATGAAGCTAATGAACTAGTGTTTACCTCCATTAGATGTAGGATATTGGACCACATATATTCGAGTGCACCAACTCTAGCACCTTATTTGCTCTCCACGACTTGCTTATTGAAAATGGTTCACGATGTTGCTTTCTAACAACACAATCTTCACAGACTTCATTTGGAGATTCAAGTTTTGAAAAACCCAATACCAATTATTTTTGCTTTAAAAACTTCACGCTCTCAAAATTTAAATGCCCATAACGAAAATGCCACTTCCAGACACCTTCTTTCACATTTGCGGAAAGACAAGATTTTATGGAGTTGTGAAGATATAAAGGAAACAATCAATTTAACGACATGCTAATTTGAGTAATTAACCCCAAATGAGGATCTCATATTTTACAAACTCCACATTTGATATTAAGTTCATATCCCTTTTCTTGAAGTTGCCCAGCACTCAATAAATTTGTCTTCAATGCAGTGACATAAAATACCTCACCTATGGTATGAATCGAGTTGTTTTTTGTTGAGACTTGTACCTTCCTTTTACCCATGTCAGAGACCACTTAATTATCTCCAAATCTTGCGGTGTCTTGAAAAATCTCATCCAACTCTGGGAATGTCTCTTCCTGCCCACACATGTGATAAATACAGCCGGTTTCAAGATACCATAATTGAGTACTGGAAACTTCTCGTTGGAATTATATGCCATCAAAAGTGAAACTTCCTCTTCTTCTTCTTCTTCTTCTTCTTCTTTTTTAAGTTAAACTTCCTCTTCTTCTTCCTTGGTTTCCCCATCTTCCTTTGCCTCTGCAAAGTTAGATCTACCTCCACGATTTCTATTTAAATTGGTACGACATTCGGATCGATAGTGTCCAAACCGATGGCATCGATATCATTCAACTTGAGACTTATCTCGTCTTTTTATACTTTTCCAGAGAATCACCAGAACTACTCTTCTCCTTTTATGGTGCGAATTTTTTCCTTTCAGTTTGGCTTTCACTTGATCTGTTCCTTTCGAAGATAACATTGCCTTCAATGCTACTTTATCCTTGTCTTGTAGATTTATTTTCTGCTCATGAACGAATAAGAAGCCCTGCAACTCGTCAATAGAAAGAGTGTCAATATCTCTGAATTCTTCAATTGAGTAAACAATATAGTTAAACTTTCTCGTCATTGAGCGAAGTATTTTCTCAACAATGGTAACATCCTCCAAAATTTCTCCATGAATTCACATTTTATTTGCGATAGTCAACGTCCTAGAGAAATAATTTGATACCGATTCACCAACTTGCATACGCAGAGCCTTGAACTCACCACTGAGTGCTTGAAGTTGCACTCGCTTTGCCTTTGTTGTTCCTTGATACTTCTTCTTCATGGAATCCAATATTTATTTAGAAGTATCTTTGCAAAGAATGGTTTCCAGTATTGAACGATCAATAGTCTGAAAAGGTAATTCTTTGCTTTGAGATCATTTAACCTTAGACTATCCAACTTTGCCTTTTGTGCTTCTGACGAGGCAGTACATGTTGTTGGCTCTTGCACACCAATACTGACAATAGGTCAAAAATCTTTGGACCTAAGGAAGTTCTCCATCAACATGCTCCAGTGGTCATAATGACTATCGAAGCGCGGAATAGCTGCCTGAACAAAGCTTTCAGAAGCCATCTTTTACTGTTGCAAATAACACTCAAAAAAAGAAAAAAAACTTTCTAGCTCGGATACCAAATGACATAAATCAATAGCAGTAAATTGAAAAAAAAAAGACTGCAAATGCGGAAGTTTTCTACGTATAGAAGCTTAACAAAATACTATGTTACAAGAGTCTTAAATAGATGAAAAATTAGTAAACAAAAGAGCACATTTAATCTCCTAGAAAATCTTACTCCACTATTCCTAATTCCTGAAGACTGGGAAACAACTTATTTGACTCCTAAACAAATGCAACAACTAAACGACTACTCCATAAACCTAACTGCCAACAAATTTGTGTCCTACATGTATTATGTCACATGTGACTCATGTGTCTACTTGTTCAACTTTATACAAGTTTAAGTGTCATTTGTACAAGCCCAAAATTGAAGGGCATAAATATGAAATGAGATCAATTTAAAGGGTATATTTATATATTATTCCTACTTAAAATCATAATGAAAGTTAGCTAAACTTTTTAGTTTGTTGGTTCTAAACTAAATCCCCCACCCCCAAACAAAAAACTTTAATATATTAGTATATAATAAGTCTGAGAGAGATTAAAGCATGCAAAAATATTACTTACAATCCAACCTGGAAAAATAGAAACTCAATCAAGTAAAAACGAATAGAAATCTTGTCTAAATGTGACTGCCAATTGTTTATCACTTCGAATTTATAAAGTCAATACTCCCTCCGTTTAAAAAAGAATGATCTCCTTTCCTTTTTATTTCTTTTTAGTTTGTTTTAAAAAAATTACCTTTTCCTTTTTTGATAACATTTTAATTTCAAATTTTCACATGGTTTGTTTAAGGTTATAATATTAAATGGCAATTTAGTACATTTGACATAACTTTAATTTAGGACCACAAGATTCAAAAGTATTTTTTATTTTTTAAAACTTTGTGTCAAGTTAAACTAGGTCACTTTTTTTAAACGAAGGGAGTAATATTTTCTCAAACTAATTGTTGCTTTGGAAAGTGACTGCCATTCATTAGAAAAAGAAAAAAAACACAACTAACACCCAAAAAGCATTCTACATTCAAATTATTGTGTTTCCTTTAGTGGTCCATAAACAACTAGCAAAAGAAGACTTGTGCCAAAACTTTGAGAAGACTTTGGTGAAGGAGGAAAAAGACGAAGCAAACGCAACAATGGCTGACCCTGTAATTGGTGCTACAGTTCAAGTTTTGCTTGAAAAGCTGCTTTCTCTCACTATTGAGAAAGTCAGTAGCTCAAGGGATTGCAACAAACATCTCAGAATGATGACACAAAATGTATCCATCATTCAAGCTTTCATTCATGATGCTCAAAGACGACAAGTTGATGACGATCAGACTGTGGAAAAATGGCTCATGATGCTTGAGAGAGTTGTTGAAGATGCTGAAAATGTGCTTGATGAATTCACATATGAATCTCTCAAAGCACAAGTCCGAAACAGTCCAATAAGAAAGGTCAGTGGATTCTTTTCTCATCCTGCTTTTATAAGCAAAATATCTCGAAAACTCAAAAGCATAAATGAAGAGTTGAGGGCTATCAATCAGTTAGCCAAAGACCTTGGTCTCCAATCACTCATAGTTCCTTCTCAGCAAATAGTACCGATGATTCGAGAAATAGATTCCTTAGTAGTTGCTTCGGATGTTGTTGGTAGAGACAACGATGTTGCTGAAATTAAGGAGAAGATGTTGAACATGAGAGAGGAAGTTGTACTGTGCGCCATTCCCATAGTGGATATGGGGGGTTTAGGGAAAACTACTATTGCTAAGAGAATTTTCAATGATGAAGAGATCGAAAAACACTTTGAAAAGAGAGTTTGGTTGTGTCTACCTGAAATGTCAGACACTAAGAGCTTTCTTGAACAGATCCTTGAATCATTGACACAGCGGAGACTTGAGGTCCAAACCAGGGATATAATAGTGAAGAAACTCCGAGATGAACTAGGAGGAAAAAGATATTTGCTTGTCTTAGATGATCTGTGGCGTGTTGACCTTCCAGTGTGGGATGAGTTCATGGACAGCTTGAGAGGAGTAAACACTTTCAGAGGAAACTGCATTCTTGTGACGACTCGTATGAAACTGGTGGCATCCACAGTAGCAGCAGTAGGTCCTCATATGTTGGAAAAATTAGCGAAAGATCATTGTTGGTCGATTTTCAAACAAAGAGCATTTGTTGATGGGGAAGTTCCGGAGGAAATACTGAGCGTGGAGAACAGGATTGTTGAAATGTGTCAAGGTCTACCGTTGGCAGCAAGTGTGTTGGGAGGCCTCTTGCGCAACAAGGAGAAACATGAATGGTGGGCTATTCTTGATGGAAACCCCCTTGTTGCTGGTGAAGATGATAATGGAGAAAATAGCTTAAAGAAAATCCTAAAACTCAGCTATGTTTATCTACCATCACCATATCTAAAAAAATGTTTTGCTTACTTTGCAATGTTTCCAAAAGATTTTATGTTTGAAAAGGACCAACTTATCCAACTCTGGATGGCAGAAGGGTTTCTCCATCCATATCAAGAGACCACCGTGATGGAAGACGTTGGGCACAAGTTTTTCCAAATCTTGTTGCGTAATTCCTTGCTGCAAGATGTTGAGCTAGATGAGCACAACAATATAAGATATTGTAAGATGCACGATCTTGTGCATGATTTGGCTGGAGATATCTTAAAATCTAAACAATTTGATCCGAAGGGCAATGATGGAGATAAACTTTCTCAAGTTCGATACTTTGGATGGGTCTCACCAAGTGATAAAATGGATATGATAAATGAGTCAGGACGTTTGTGCACATTGTTCTGGAAAAGCAATATATCTGATGATATGCTATTGAGCTTTCAGTTCTTGAGAGTCTTAAATTTGTCTGGATCAGGCATCGAGGAGTTGTCAGCCAAAATCAGCAAGCTAATATACTTGAGATATCTTGATCTCTCCAACACTGAGATCAGTGCCTTGCCCAACTCCATTTGCAAGCTCTACAATTTGCAAACACTTAGAGTCAAAAACTGTAATTCACTCTGGAAGTTTCCAGAAGAAATGGCAAATATGATAAGTTTGAGACACATGTATTGGAACTGTCTTAATTACCTATTCGGTATTCACATGCCACTTAATATGGGGCAATTGACTAGTCTTCAGACGCTACCGTTTTTCGACATAGGTTTAAAGAAGGGTCGTCGAATAGAAGAATTAGGTCGTTTGAAAAACCTTAGAGGTGAATTGACGATCAATAGTCTCCAATTAGTCAGAAATAAAGAAGAGGCTCGAACAGCATATTTACAGGAGAAACCAAATATCTATAGGCTGGCATATATATGGTCCCAAATTGAATCAGAAGGTTGTCAGATCAATCATGAGCATGTGTTGGATGGTCTTCAACCACATCCTAACTTGAAAACCTTAGAAGTGGAGAACTATTTCGGGACTATATTTCCTTCATGGTTCATTGAAGGATTGCTACCAAATTTGGTCGAGTTGAAATTAAGTGGTTGCAAAAGGTGCAAAGAAATTCCAGCGCTTGGCCAACTGAAGTTCCTTCGGCATCTTCAGCTGATAGGATTCCTTGAATTGGAATGCATCGGACCTACATTTTATGGTATTGAGATCAATGATAATGGATCAAGCAGCAATAATGGCAATATCCATGTGTTCCCGTCATTGAAAGAACTAGTATTGAAGAATATGGGTAGCCTTATTGAGTGGAAGGGAGATGAAGTTGGAGTAAGAATGTTTCCTAGGCTTGAGAAGTTGACGATTACAGACTGTCCACTGTTAAAAAGTACTCCAACTCAATTTGAAATCCTGCGTGAATTAAAAATCGAAAGAGTTGACAGTGAATTGCCATTGTTGAACTTGTGCAGCAACTTAACATCTCTTGTGGATCTTTTTGTTGATCGCGTGAAAGAGCTCACTTGTTTACCCAGTGAGATGCTACGCAATAACGTTTCTCTTCAACTCCTATCTGTCTCAAAATGTGAAGAGTTTCGTGAATTGCCACAAAGCTTGTACAATCTTAAGAAATTGCAAATATTCTACTGCCCCAATTTAACTTCTTTTCCTGTTCCCAGTGGAGAGAATTATTTCAGTTCTCTAGCGGCTTTGTGTGTCTTGGGCTGTAAGAACTTGGTTTCCTTGCCTTTACATGTGGGGGAAATGCCTTCACTTTCCTATTTGAATATATCAGAATGTCCCAAATTGATTAGTTTACCCTCAGGGGGCCTTCACCATCTCACTGGGTTAACGGTACTGGGAATTGGTCCTTTCTCAGAGACGGTGGATTTTGAGGCATTCCAATTGATTTTTAATGGCATTCAGCAGTTGTTGTCCCTTCGTCAATTGAACTTGTGGGGACACTTGCACTGGGATTCTCTGCCCTATCAGCTTATGCAACTCTCTTCCCTAACAAACATCCATATATATGATTTCGGAATCGAGGATCCTCCTCATAGATTTGGCAACCTTACTTCTCTTGAATCATTGACACTTGTGAGGTGCAAACGACTACAACATGTGGACTTCTCAGATGCCATACCCAAATTACGGTATCTGTGGATGTATGATTGTCCATTGTTAGAAGCTCTGTCGGATGGGCTCGGCAACCTTGCGTCTTTGGAACATTTAACTTTGCAGAACTGCGAAAAACTAGAGCGTCTGCCATCCAGAGATGTCATGCGACGCCTCACCAATTTAAAGTACCTCTACATTTATGGCTGCCCACGGTTAGAAGAAAGTTGCACCAATAGGAGTGGCCCAAACTCCCAGTGGTCCAATATTTCCCATATTCCACAAATTCAACTAGGCAGTCGGATAATTCAGAATAGACGTAAGTCTCCGTTTCTCTTTCACTTTCTGAGTCAATTTTTTAAATATTTTTCCATGAGTTCCAGAGAAGAAAGCTTTGTATGTATTTAATTTTCCTTTCCTGCAATTATTTTTACATTAAAAATGCAAAATTATTCAATCAATTGCTTTCAGCATTATGCTTGTCCACTTGAACCGAATATGCATTTTTTCCTTATAGGTTACTAGTTCCAAGGTCATGCTAGAACGTCGATGTGGTAAATCAAAGTCAAATCCCATGAGTGGCAGGCAATTACATTAGGTAAATTTTTATTTAGAATTTATAGGCACTTTGTAATCTACTAGTTTTTTATGGGAACCGATTTTCGGAGGGGTCTATGTTGATGAATACAATATTACCTTCCTTAAAAAAAGTTTAAACATGAAAATTTATGTTTCTGATCATAGGTTACTAGATACAAGGCCACGTAAAACGTCGTTATGATATATCAAGTCAAAATCCATGGGCAGCAATCACGTTAGGTATTTTTATTTAGTTGTTAGAGGACTGCTATGACAAGTGTGTCAAGTTCTTTGTTTGCCTTCCTTTTCTCTCATGAAACATTTTTACTGTTTAACACAGTTTGTTATGTTTCATAGAGGAACCACCACTTTTATTTTGTATGACGAACAGAATCTTCAGTTGTAGAGTCATCGCAAAACAGTTTCATGAGTATTTGGGTACTGAACAACCTTTTCGGGGAACTGAAGTCTACATATGAAACATCAAACCACTCAAAGTGTACAGGATGCTCAATGAGAAGCTACACGAGTCTATCCTCTGTCTTTCCATGGCTGAGTTTGCCTTTTTATTCTCCATGTAAGTTTCTGCAATTTTATTTGACGAATAAAGTCTGATATCTACTCTCATCAGGACTTTGAATTTAACTTCTATTAAATTGTGGAACTGTTAGAATGTAAGTTGTTAGTTTGGTGCTTCACTCAATATAATTCTTTTAGATGATAGGTGAGTTTATCGCATTCTCACGGTATTAATGTCTGACCCCTCCCCTCTCCCAACATGTACGAAAGAAGAAGAATCTCAGTATTTTCCATATCTATTCAGGTTCTATGATGAAGATAATGAAAAGAATGAATGGTCAGATACCATTGAAATCTGTTTATGAGGTATTCAGATTGGCACATTTTGCTCAGTGGTGATTGTGGCTGCAGGAAAATTGAAAGTTCAAGGTAAGTTCCTTATCTCGTGGTTTTAATGACTTTGCTTTCTAAGCTTTTAAATGTTCCACTTAGTCATGCATTACATGTGTGAAGCCTCCTAAGATATTTGTCTACCTTTATGCATATTTCCTCATACTTAGTACATTCAATGTACTAATGTATACTTGTGCTTATATTGTTTCATAATATAGGGTATGGCATTCCTCCTCTCACTCGTGGCTAGATTTAGATTTCTATTCACTATTGGATTGGTGAATCCTGATACTCCGAGGGCAAAGCCATGAAGACTATTTATTGCTTTTATTGTTTACTCTTGAGACTTTGTACATGGTGTATGGGTTACGTCCCTACCACTCTTATGATGTTTTATAATGGTTTGTCAAGACATAGTTATGATTCCTCATATGAGACATCTTACTTAAACTCTCTTATTGTATGTATGTCAAGTGGCTTGTATAGGGCCCTCTCAGGATCCTACATGTCGCGTCTAGGGTATACTTTGGGTTGTGACACTGGACGACTTGGGACTGGAGTTGGTTTGAGCTTGGAGTGTTGTACTGATTACTTGGCAGTGGACGTTGTTCCACGGTTGTTTTGATGATGGTTAACATGTGATCCTTCGACAACTCTTTCTAGTAACAGATTAAAGGTCTGGTCATGCTGCTCATGATCCTCTACGGAGTTGATCCCTACTATTCGTCGATTAAAGGTCTGGTCTTATCATCTATGGAGTCGACACACTTTGGCTACGGCCTAACGCCCTGGGAGATTCAGCCGCACTTCGAGGTCTGGGCTCTGTACGCTTAGATGGGAGGCTCTTGTTGGTTACTTGAAGATTATTTGCTGTTAGAGTGTTTTTATTTCTGTGACTAAAAATAACTAACAACAATATAAAAGTGAGAGTCCTAAAGTACTACAAAAATGGATATCAAAATGTCCATAAAAAGATGGAATGATTACTCTTTAAACTCAACTTAATTCTTATAATGATTCCTACGACTAATTTAAATTAATAAAAATAATACAAAATAGTAAATTGTCCTTTACTTTGGATACAAGAAAGTAGATTCATTGTATTAGAATCAACTTATTTTTTGGTCCTGCTTAAAGCTTCAAAACTAGCATTGTCATAGTACATGTAGTATATACTAGTTATGGACATGTGCGTTGCACGTGTGTTCCTGTCAAATATTTCAAACTTTTTAAATTGAGATGAATATTAGTACAACGTACATGTGTAAGTGTTTCCAATTTGAAAGTGAAAATATAATTTTTCATGTGAAAATATATGTTGCAACAATATAAAACAATTGCAAAAGACGCTACTCTTGAACAATATACTTCAAGTAGAATATTGAATAATCTTGTTGATTTACATTACTAAAATCTAAACAAAATGAAGCTTAAATATTCCATTCTTATAATATTACAATCAAAATGTCCAAAAGCAAAATTGTCAGCACACCAACCATTTGAGTTTTAACACTGCAGAAAACTACCATCAATATAAATTGCTCATATTTAAGAAAATTATTAGGCTTAGTGTCGCACAAATATAAATGAAACTCTCATTTTTATTTTGAAAATGAAGTTGTTAATCTCATTCATACGAATCGTATAAAATTTAAAAATAAAACAAAAAGGGTGAAATGAACAATATATGTATGTGTTCGCAACAATAAATTAGATAGACGATAAAGTAACACAATTAAAATATTTCATTCAAAGTAATAATTTTTTAGCAATATTTATTTAAATTAATTTGAATTTAGACAGTTGACAATATGAATATCTGAGCATATTGCATAAATTTTTCAAGTATTATCAAACTCATCATACATTAATAGAAATTTTGTTGATTAAGGAACACTTACAAGAACAATAACACAATGACAAATAAAAATAAATTCCCGCAACAATGCAAAATGATACAAGAATTACATAAAAATGTGGATTGCATATCAAATTTAATTTGGACAACCATATCTTGGCTCCAAAATGGAAAAAAAAAACTTAAAATTATGAGCTAATAAACAAAAGATCTCAAGGAATAGGTCATATATCTTCTATACTTCTAAGTTCAACTATTCAACTATAAGAAACATTCTCTTTTTCATGATTTCATCTCTTATACTTCTAACTTCAACTATTCTATTGTAAGAAAGCTAACTTCAGAATGATGTCATATGTTCTTCTCCTCAGTTAGCTTCTTGACGACATGTTATATCATTATCTAGGAAGAAGATTAGAGAACCGTATATGACAAAAAAGAAAAGAATATGATGATCTAGGGACAAGCAAATTGTGGCTATAATTTATTGGTATTTATGGTGATATTTAACTGTCTTTTCACCTACCAAAATTCAATAATGAGACACATTGAATCATGACACATAAATTATATTTTTTGTTTCAAAATTCAAAGAGTCACTGAATTGAAAGAGTTTCAATAATGAGACACATTGAACCATGACACATAATTTTTATTTTTATTTCAAAATTCCAAAAGTCACTGAATTGGAAGAGTTTCATACATTAATTTCTCTTCTACTTAAATTAAATTAATTAATTTAATCAATAATAATTATAATGTCATAACATATGAATTAAAGTATAGTTGTTGGGCTTCATATATATCATTATGTAATTAATATGTTAATATTTAACAAATTAAGTAACCATATAGTATATGGTATATAGATTATTTTAAGTAAATTGAAGGAGAAAAATAAAAATGAACACAATTTTTTTTTTTGAAAAAATGTAATTAATTTATTTTTTAAAAGGATAAAAATGTCTAACAATTTTCTTTGAATATTTTTTCTTTGAATTTTTGACTTAACACCTTTCCACTTTTAGAATTTAGTGTAATATAATAATAATATTATATAATTACTATTTAATATTTAATTGATTAGCTATTTCATAATATTTTTATTTACTATAGAGATAAAATGGTATTTCAACTTTTAACTTTTTTTGTTCCCACTTTTAATAATATATATGATGATAATGCAATATTTATATCAATTCTATGGTTTAAACTTTAAACTCATAATTAATTTTCGAATTGTTCCATCAACCTTTTCAACTAAACATATATTTTCGTTCTATTCTGGTTATTCCAAACATTACACATGGAATTGCTAGCTCATAAAATTAATGGGAAGATAAAAAGATAAACAGTAAAATATACTAATAATAATCATGCAGCAAACAATATACAATAATGTAAAAAATAATTGCACGGTATATAGTTATTCCATTTTAAAAAATTGTTTTATTCTACTTCAAGAACCTTTTTCTTTGGGAAAATTGTATATAATAACAAATTATTAATTCAAATTAAATGTTATAACCACAGTTTGATTTAATTGTAATCCATAGCAAATTATTGTCATTCGCCTCTCTTTGCAGTAAATTTCGCTCGCCACTCTCGTTTCTTACTGGACAGTCTCTCCTCGCCTCTCTCACTTTATACAAACACAAATGTATAAAATGTGTTTGTGTTTGTATAAAGCGAGAGAAAATTATATATAAACACATATAAATTACACTTGTGTTTGTATAAATCAAGAGAAAATTGTATATACAAATACAAATACATATATTTTCGTCCTATACACTTATGATTATACAAATACAGATCTTCTCTTGCCCAGTTTTCTTTTGTCTTTCTCACTTTATACAAACACAGATTATACAATTGATTCTTTTGTATATGTATACCGAAACAGATTATACAATTGCTTTTTTTGTACATGTATAGAGAAATATACATATTAATAGCCATAGCAAACTTTGTGTTTGCTATGGAGCGCAATTATGCAAAATATAGCAATAACATATAAATATAATTTTTATACTTGCTATATGTGAAAGTTGTTCTTTTTCTTTTAGTGTGTGGTGGGGTTTTGGGGGGAGGGGGGTGCATGCAGATTATATGTTTATACCTCAAAAAACAAAATTACCATAATTACGATCATGTGACTAATTATTTGATTGTTGACTTTATAGAATTGAACAATATTCAATTATATTGAGTTTAAAATACTCCCTCCCTCTGTTTCTATTTATATGTCGTCATTTTAGATTTTACGTCCCTTAAAAAATTAGATAAATTTATTATTGTACTCTTATTTAGTGTTCTTTTGACGTCAAGTTTTTTAATAAATGAACATTAATTAATTATTTTGATAACTAATAACTCTCAAGGGTAAAATAGAAAGAATAATGTTATTTATGTATTGATTTTGTGAAATGACAAATATTAAGGATCATCTATTTTTAGTAAAAATGACATATAAATAGCAATGAAGGGAGTAGTATTTTAGTGTAGGAGAGAGGGGTTGACTATACATTGCGACTATGTGTTTATCTAATGCAATAGCTTTGAAGCAAGCTATATTGATCATCTCTCGAAGTTCTAAATAATATATTGATCAAAGATCGTAGGGACGGACTGTTCTAATTCAACCAAACCATTATCACTATCCAATACATTCATCATTTGCAGAAATTTGTAATTTAGTTTTGTTACTTCAAAACATGTTTTACTTAATAACATATATGGTTATTTCAAATTTTATCCCAAATGAAATTGTATATACATACAGAAAAAAAAATTGTACTAATATCAATGGTAACAAACCATATAATTGTGAGAATACTTAGCTATTATTATCTAATAGATATATAAAATTTGTAGCAGAATTGTATCAAAGCCGACCTTAGCTCAGTTGGTAGAGCGGAAGACTGTAGTAGTATTGCTGAAATCTTTAGGTCGCTGGTTCGAATCCGGCAGGTCGGAATATTTTTTTATTTTTTTAATTCTCTTATATAAAATATTGAATATATCATCGTCAAAGAAATATCTCATTACTATTTTCATCACCAAACAAAAATCATCAATTTGTTTGTTTCGACTTGTATGATAATGTATATGGTTGGTAAGATAGGCAAATGTCATATATGATACATTGTACTCGCATCTAGAGTTTTGTGTGATAAGGATGTACCACTTAAATTTAAAGTTAAGTTTTATAAAGTGGTGATAAGGCCGATTATGTTGTACGGGACAGAATGTTGGACAGTTAAGAATTTTTATATTTAAAATGTGAGAGTCACAGAAAGGAGGACGTTGTGGTAGATATGTAGATAAACTAGGAGATATAAGATAGTAAAGATTAAGGAATGAAGATATTTGAGATAAAGTAAGAATGACTTGTATGATGAGCAGCAAGAAAAAATGGGACTAAGATAGTTCAAATAAGTAAAAAAAAGAATGAAGAGATGTAACAGGATGGCTAAATCAGTCATATGATATTTTTTGTGCTAAAGCATTGGCTTTAATAGTTATTGGGCTAAATCAGTCATATGATATTTTATGTGCACTCGAAAGTCGTAGAGCGTATAAGATGTGTTAAATATAGCGTATTAACAATAATGGTATTAATTATGCTTGTGTTAGTTGTGCTGATATTAATATTTTTAATTAGGCTAATGCATAGATTAAAATCTTTTGCATTACTAATATCAAATAAGACACTAAATAGTAATACACAAAGCTTATACATGCATTATTATTTTTAATGCACTCTATCAAACGATCATCAATGATTGATATAACATGCATGGACCACATAACATCGTTTAGACAGGAAAAATATAAAATGGGTCCCCTAAATCAAATAATAAGTACAACATGAATAATTTGGATTGTGTTAAAGTAATTGATTCATTTATCTTTATTTTATGGAGTATATAGAGCAAAGCCTTTAATATGTTTTGATTAATAATAAGTTGTACATCGTTTATAAGGGAGTATTGAATTTAATAGTTACTTTATTGCTTCGTCCATTTTATTCAATATTTCATAGTTTAAATTTGATACGAAAATTTAAAAATATAAGAAAGATTGTTCAATATATGGTCTTAATTAAAAGGTAGGTATATAACACATCATCAAGTAAAAAGTATGTATATAACACACTATCAAATACTTTTTGGATCTTGTAAGTTGTAATTTTAAATATATCATATATCATTTATAAATGAGATCATGTAACTAGATAATTACATGATTATCTCATCCCTGAACCTCCCCTTTCCATCTAAATAACATATAGATACGATTAAAATAATATTATTATTTTTACTTATTAAATACTAAAAAATAATTAAGAAATTAAATTCACGAATTTTTCAACACAATATATCTAGGAAATTATTTTCCTTCGTACCAAACACACCTTAAATTGGAACCCGTCTTTTGGTCGGATAGGTTGAACAAAAAAATAATATGGAAAAGGGAAAAGGGTCAAAAATGCCCTTAAACTATATGAAATGAACAAACATACCCTCCGTTTATAGTTTGGCTCAAAAATGCCCTTACCGTCAATACTTTGGCTCAAAAATGCCCCTATAGTTACAAAATGGGTCAAAAATGCCCTTTTCAGAATAAATATATTACATTTTTTCTTCTTAAACACATCTTCTTCCTAATTAAAATATTATTAAAGAACACTATTCTTGTTTTCTTTCTTCTAATATCACTTTAACAAATAAAATGTAGGACATATTTTTTTCTTCTTAATCTCATTTTATCAATTAAAATAGAATAACTTCATGTACCCTTTCGACAAATAATATATGCCATATATATAAGATCATAGTATATCCATCATGAATTTATATTTATATAACGATAAAAATAATGATAATAAAATAAGATTTATTTTCATTTTTTATTTTTTTTTGAATTGAAGTAAGATAAATATTTGCTATTTTTAAAAAAAATATATTAGAAAAAGAATGTATTAAAAAGAAATTAATAATATATTAATTTGGAAATGAGCATTTTGACCCATTAAATAACAATAAGGGCATTTTGGACAAAATATTGACGATAAAAGCATTTTTGGACCAAAATACAAACGGAAGGCATTTTTGAACCAAAGTATTGACAGTAAGGGTATTTTTTAGTCAAACTATAAACAGATGTCATTTTTATTCCTTTCACATAGTTTAAGGGCATTTTTGACCATTTTCCCTATGGAAAATTAGAGAAAGGGACAAATTGTTATATAACTTGAATATAGACTTCTATTTAATAAATCCGACCTTAGCTCAGTTGGTAGAGCGGAAGACTGTAGTGGTACTGCTGAAATCTTTAGGTCGCTGGTTCGAATCCGGCAGGTCGGAATTTTTTTTCTTTGTTTTTTTTTAAAAGTGATTAATTCATATTTCTGCCTTGTTTTTTTTTAAAAAAAAATATGAGATTTTTTTAAATGTGATTTTAACTCATTTATGAAATAGACACTTCTTTGTTTTGTTTTTAAAAAAAATAAAATGTGATAGATATTTTTAATGTGATTAACTCATAAATAGACACGAGTGAACATGAGCGGAAATGTTTTCAATATTTTTTTTAACGTGATACACTTTATATAAATAACTTATTTATGAAAGACACTTGTGAACATGGCGGAAACTATTTCAAAATATGAGTTGTAAGTGTCTTTTTCCATAATACATTAAGACATTTTTATGTAATTAATTTATTTACACATTGACTTTTTATATGATTAACTTATAGACTTATGAACACATGCGGAAACTTTTTGGTAGAATGCTACAATTACTGAGTTGCTTTATGTGTAACTGAGTAATTTTTGTTCTAAATATATCAAATTGTAATTTATTTTTTAAAGTTAAAAAAAAACATTAAATGATTTCTTAATTTAAAATACATCAAATAATTTCTTAATTTAAAAAACATCCATTTGTTTATGATTTGTTTGTTACAACTTGTATGATAATATGGTTTAGAAGATTGGCAGATTGTAGATAACCTGCTCTTACTCTCCCTGGCCCCTGCCATATCAAAATACTATTTTGCAGTGTTATCAAAGGTGAATAAAGCTCAAAGGTCTATCGAGACTTTAAGCACAAAACGCTAATAAATATCGAGCTTTAATGAAGAAACTCAATTATAGGAAAAGATAAACGCGCGAAACACACATATAAAAGAACATCAAGGAAATCAAACATGAAATTTATTTACATTAACAGAAGAGGGCAACTTCTTTAGGTTCCCTCCTCACAATCAATAGTTTTTTTTTTAACTATGCAGTTCAACAGAACAAATAACATGATTTACAGATAGTAATGGGGATGAGGGAGGTATTATGGATCAACAGGGCCTGCCATTGCCTCATCATCTGAGTCATATTCAGCTTCACTTAACTCCTCGTCACTCGACTTTTCCTCCGGGACAGCTCCAACATCTTCTGGCTTGGCATATTTTTGACAATATTCTGGATAAACAAGCAGGTTCGTGTTAGAAATGCGAAAGGATTTAACTTGTATCTACTAACTGTGTAGTGAAAATTCTGCACTCCTGCTATAGAATGTCGCCTTATTTTTCAGGTTACCAATTCCACTTTTACCTGTAATTACCTTTTTGATGACCTGATAGTATGAAAAACTTAATATCGCCGGTGCATAGAAGTTGAACACAATATGAAAATGAGTTCCAGGATGCATCATAGTTTCATTTCAGAATGCAGGTAGCAACTATCTATGTAGCTTAGTTACTGAAGGAGAAATGACCAGGAGACGGTGGCAGCATAAATCTAAACTACTTTGCTCTGTTGATTTTTCATACAATCAATTAGAAAAGGTCGAACAAAATACTGGAACAATGCTCAACAACGTAATACACTGATCTCGGAGGTTCTGCAATAGATTATAGCAGTAAAAACGTATCTTAACATCCAGAAGACAACTTCTTTAGGAAAAGAGTACCATCTTTAGTGACAAAAAGGTAAGAGTGCTTAGTTAATGCTTAAGAAGTTCCATTCGTATGGCCTAAACTTTCGAAAGGAGAGGAATGTGTGACACAGTATTAGAAGCTATGTTGCTCGGACTCTTCAATGTCGATGGGTGCATATTGGATCCTCCAAAAGTAGTGCATTCTTGGAGGATCCAACACGGATGCGGCAACAATTTTGAAGAGTCCACGCAACATAAATAAGCAGTAATATGTCCGAGCAACATCCGTGTTGAATCCTCCAAAAATGCACTACTTTTGGTGGATCCTACACACTAGGCGACATTTTGAAGAATCCAACAACAGATTTTTTCTGCCCTTACCAAATTTCTAAGCAAAATACCCACATGACAGACGTATAGAAAGAGAAATGCAGATTCTTAGCATTAATTGAGGCAGATGTTTAGCTCAAAAAGACATAATGTCTATGCTCCAAGTCAAGCAAACGAAAATAGTCTGCCAAGGCGCATAGAGTTTCTTCATCTAACTTCTTTCCCGGGAATGTTCTGCTAACTAAGGTAGGTGAAGAGCAAGAGTATAGGAGAACACAATTAGGGTTAGCAGACATAAACATGACCTGATTTTTGACATGACTCTATTGAATAACATTATTTCATCTTTATTTCCTACTGGTGAATTTCCCCAGGAAAACAGAGTTGCTTTATGTAAGATGAGTATGTCGATGCTGTGGTTGAAGTTTCTAACATGTTGGTCCCATATAAAATGGAGTAAGAAAGCTAACATACTATCTGCATTTCACCTTAGAACTAGGCCAGATAATGGAAGCATTGGAAGGTAGGTTGACTTAAGCGGACAGCATCTAGAAGTTCCCTTTTTTGTAGCTGTCTCCAGTTATAAACCAAACACATCAGATTAGGAGTGATACAAATTAAAGTAGATTGAGGATCCTAAGACTCCACTAGCTAGTTTGGAATGCTAGGAGTACGTTAACTATGAATCTTTTTCACTATCAAAATAATGCATACCTAAGTCGCCATAAAGTTGGTTTACCAGAAAGTTTCTACATTATTTAGACCATACTTGTAGATCGAATGGACATCTTTATTGAAGCAGACTCATAAATTATACACTGCAGATGACCAACAGAATGAGAATACTGATCTACAACTGTGTCCCAATTAAAAGGTTCGCCCTGCTTTAGGCAGCAAGTGCCAAGTGGGGGCAATAATTGATAGTTTAGGCCCATATGTTGTTGTCTATTCACCCGAACTTAGTCTAACCATGAATTGTTCAAGAGAAGCTAACTAACTTATGAAAATTTTAGCTACAATAGAATGCTAACATAATTAACGTGCAAATTTCAAGAAAACAAAGGATAACCAATTCCCTAGCAACCAAACCAAAGCTACAAAAACGACATACCTAGATAGTCCCACGAGTGGGATCTAGGGAGGGTAGAGTGTATGCAGACCTTGCCCCTACCTTGGCAGGTAGAGAGGTTGTCTTCAGTAGACCCTAAACCAAACTAAAGCTATGAGATTTTAATTCTATGAGTCTACCCTACTCAAAGATTCAAGGACTTCTAATAGTTCGTTCTTCTCGTCCACTTGAAGCAAGCACAAATTTTTGTAACACATAAGCAGCTGATATGGATCACTATACCTTTAACTCTTTGTTCATATGCAGTTCGGTCTCGCATCATCAGGGCAGCTGCCTCCCCATTCAATGGGTCCGACGGGTTAGGATACAAGAGAAGTTGTGGGAGAAACACTTCAAACACGTTTGTCAAATCTGTGGAAATTATTTCAAAACCAGCTATCATTACTAAAAAAGAAGTCGGCGGAAAAGTCAGAGAAATTTCAAGAATCTAATCGTTGCTCATATCCAATTACCAAACATGGGACTCCAAGTCTGGTTGATAACATCTAAACAAACTGATCCTGAGCTGAAAAATGATAATCCAGTGAAATTTCAGACTTCAGCTAAAACAAAACGAGAAGGATGAGATAATCTACAGAAGATTACAGAAATTAAGCAGTTGAAAACTCACATCTCATCAACATTTGGATGGTACATTTTATTAATAAAACCAATTGACGGAGATTTATACGGGTAAGCATCTGGAAGTTCCACCTTTATTTTCCAAACTCCACCGTGATAAGGACCTGCAAAAACAAGGTTAACTAAAAGCAGAAACTGAAAAAAGGTGTATGCAATGTATAATCAACGAGTTCAACTGAACCTAGCATTTATTACACGGATTACTAATATATATGTGAAAACCACTAAATTTTCAAAAAATATTATAATCTAAAACCATAATGGCAAAAGACCATGAAGATTGAACCCATCAAGTCTAAATCATGCATCCACCTCTGTCCGTCCCTTCTTCATACATCCAATTGAAATCCCACTAAAAGGCAGATGTAACTTGAAGATTATTAGTGATTTACCAAACAGCAGATACACGAAAAAAGGTACATATATAACTAAATATAATTCCATTATCCATTCAACATAAGGACCCAAGAAGCAAACTAGATTCATAATCACAAAGTGGGACTATAAAATTAACAATGCCAAATAAAAGGGTAACCCAGTGCACAAAGCATCCTACATCAGCAAGGTCCGGGGAAGGCCGCAACCCAAGAAGCATAAGTAGATTCATAACCACAAAGTGATACTATAAAATTAACTATGCCAAATAAGGAGTACTTCTTAATTAAACCTCGCCCAACAACAACAACAAACCCAGTGAAAATCCACAAAGTGGGGTCTGGGGAGGGTACAGAGGTAGAGAGGTTGTTTCCGAAAGACCCTCATTCAACGTAGTAATTGAAATAAAAGCATGATAGCTAATAGCAAAGTAGTGCGACCATAACAACAACAACAAGGTGCGATCACCTAAACACAATAATCCACAGATTTCAGATACCAAAAGACAAAGACTACATGAATATACTAATACCATGACCGACACGGAGCTCTACACTTCCACCCAGCCAAAGACATGAATAGGCTAATAATAAAACAACTCTCAACTACCTACTAACCCTCTACCCTTATCTGCAACCTTCATACCCTTCTATCTAAGGTCATATACTTTCTTTTTCTTAAATATGGGGGTGGGGGGTTACAATGTGGAAAATCGAACCCTTACCAACAAGGTGAAAATTCAGGTAACCAACCAACTAACTACGTCATATACTCGGTATGCTGAAAATGCATCACATGCTGCCTAATCACCTCTCCTCAATACTTCTTTCGACCTACGTCTGCCTCTCCTTTATGGGCCATCCGCACACCTCCTCCTCACGTGCCCAAACCATTTCAGTCTCTCTTCCCCGCCTTATCCACCACATAGGCCAATCTCACTTTATCCCGAATATCCTCATTCCTAATCAATTCATCCTCACCCAAGGTCTTCAAATTTTTATCTAATTCCCCCCTTGAAGAATTTCAATCAAAAACCAAAATAGACACCAAAAGAAAATACCCCTTTGAAGATGGGAAGAAAAAACTCACAAAAAAATAACTCAACAAACACAATCTTAAATAAATGTCTTAAAAAGGTAAACATTTTAGTATATATCCTAAAAAAGAATGGAAATTGAGATAATAATGTCAAGAGTAGATTTACTTTCAGCAGGTCCATGGAAATGCACATAAAACTCTTGCATCCCATCATTGATCATTTCAACTTTGTAATCACTCATCATCCTAATTCAAGAAAACAAAAATTGAAAAAAATTAAACAAAAATAATAAACCCCAAAATTAATTTAGGCCAAAAGATTATTGTTAAGAGATTTTACAGCTTCATCAAATCCATCTCTCTTCTTTTGCTTGGGGAAGACATGATTTTTTTCTGAATTTTTGGCTCTTCTTTTTGGTGTTTTTGGTGATTTTTGAAGATAGAAAAAGAATCAGTTGCTTGTACAACTCAGACAAGCAAAATAAATAGTCCAGACATGAGGGAGAAGAAAGGATAATATTTGTGATTTGTCATATTAAAATATTAGTACTTTTTTTTGTCTTAATTTATGTAATATAGTTTGATTTAGTTTGACTTAACATTAGAATGTAAGAAAATGAAGATTTTAAAATTTATAATCTAAAATAAGTCATAGATATTTATGTAGCTTTAAATTATTTCATAAAAAATAAAATGAATATTTTAAATTAAATTATTACTAAAATATAGAAATGTATAATATTTTTTGAGATTAATTAAAAAGAAAAGTGAGTCATATAAATTGGAGCATATGAAGTATGTTATATATTGCATTAAGGTTAATCCATTATAAGCTCCTAAAATTTGGTGAGATATTATTTCATTTAGACACTCGAGCGTAGAGGGTGTTTGAATTAACTATTTTAAGTGGTCTTTGACTTTTAAGTTTTTTGTAATGTTTGGAGAAGTTTAGAAAAGATAAAAAGTATTTTTAATAAAATAATTTAATTAGATATTTTTTATTTTAGTTTTGGAAAAAAATTTACACATATTTTCAGTAATTAAGTTAAGTTAGCCACATAAATATGGCATCTTTTTTAATTTTATGCATCAATCTTTAAATAGAAAATATTTGAGATTTGACGGCTTATTCAGGCTAATGCTAAATAAAAAGAAATTTTACACAGATCTCATAATGTTAAGAGTTAATTACATCATATTCCTACTCTTTTCCAAATTACAAAAATTCCTTAAAATTTAAGAATTTTGGATACATCACTCAATGTCCTGATACATCGCATTTTGATTTCGAATACATCGTTCAACATCCGGATACACTATATCCCGATTTCAAATACATCACTCAATGTCACGATACATCACATACGTTCTGATACATTGCATAAAGTGATGTATCCGTTCGATAAATTGCGTAAAGTGGTGTATCCGAAAATAGGAGAGAGAGTAGAGATTTTTGTAATTTTTTCAAATTGCAGAGAATTTTAGAAAGTATGGTAAAATAAGTTGTGTATTTAGGTAATTTTTCCTAAAAATAAATGACATATTTTATGTGATTAATTTAACTACATAATAAATAAATAAGAAGACACGTAAAATAAAAATTCAAAATTTAAACAAAAAAAAATCTAATTAAAACACTTTATTAGGAAATAAAATGTTCAACTTAAGTGTTTAAATAAAATATCTTAACGGGTTGTTAATGTATTACTCCAAATAATTATTTGCATTATAATATTTAGGTGGGTGCCATTTTCAATATTCTCATCTTTCTTCTTTCGACAAAATCCCCTTCCAATTTCTTTCCACTTTTTAATTCAAGCAACATTGTAATCACTAACTATTGTTTACAAATGACAATATGAAATGGGGTTACATCAATACAAGTCCTGCCAAACAAAAGGTTAGGCAAAATCATTTCTTTGTAACCAACTTCTTTTATCATCAAATTAGATGTTCATTTATCAATTTCTTTTTTCTCAAACTTTGAAAGTTATGTGGAGCATTAATCAATTCATCCTCTTGTCATGAGAAAATGATCAAAATGATCCCTAATATATGGAGGTTACTTTATTTTGGTCCTTAATATATTTCATATGATCAATATAGTCCTTAATATATTATAAAAGGTACTCAATTTGGTCTTTGCCCTAAAAGTAACACATTCATCCGTTAAATTTAACTGATGGCCCCACTAAAATATAAAATACCCAAAAGCTCCGTTTCTCCTTCGTCATCAGTTGAAAAGCATTGCCTAATTTTTCCCCTTTTCCTTCTTCTCCCTTCTTTGTTCTCCGGCGATCATAATTGGCGCACCGCCGCTAGTCCACCAGCCAGCTGTTGTTCTCCACTTCCGTCCCTCCTCCACCCCTCTCTGTTCCCTCTGTTGTAGCTCTAATTCAAAGATAGGATTTCTAAAAAAAATTAAATTTATTGTTTAGTTAGAAAATTAGTTTGTTTTTCACATTGTTGGGCAACATTTTTCAGCTTTTTAAATTTTCCACAAGGGGCTGATGAAGCATCAACCAAGCAAATTTCATGTTGAAGGTATTGTAAAAACGAATTCACAATTTATATAAAACAAGATCGAACTCGGTCCTTACACTTTTATCAAAAGCAGAACTCAATTATTTGAACCACATTTTTGAGATGTAAAAGTCTTAAAAGTGGAAGAGGGATCCGACTGAGGCAAAAAAGAAGAAGCACAAGCTCTCTGAAACAGAGCTTTTGATGGGAAGACATGGA
>JAJOOO010001584.1:0-40743 GCA_029582685.1 Solanum piurae | reverse complement strand
TTTTAGACCATGATTAAAAGGTCCATAAGTTACTAGAGAAATAAATAGACAAGTTATTACAAAATTTAGTCTTTATTAGTGATATTAATAACAACTTGGATTTTTATTTGAGTGTTTGTTGGGGTCAAATCTCTATAGCAACCTTATGAATGTGACCTTAGTGTATCACCAAAGGTTATAAACTTAATTATAATAAAGTCCTAAGTATTTCACTATTTTTAATTAGGAGTCTAGTGACTTCGAGTTCAAAGTATGAAGTTATTTTTTTGTATGAAGCGCTATTGTATTAATACGAATTTTTTTAATGTGAATTTGTATCAATCAAGGCTCAAAACAAATATCGAACGCTAAATAACTCAAATAAAACATAAAAAAGAAAGAATGTGACCTAAGTGTAAATATATTATTGTTTATTATGGTTTACATCATTATAATTAGGGGTGTGCAAAAACCGAACCGACCGATAAACCGAACCGAAAAAAGTGTTATTGGTTTATTGTTACCGGGTTATTGGGTTAACGGTTATTTAATGGTTTTACAAAAAAAATTTATTGGGTTATCGGTTTGTTATTGGTTTTTTAATATTGGGTTATTGGGTTAACCGATAACCCATTAAGAATATAATAATAATTTTTAGTTATACATATATATATATATATAATATTAAACAAAAAATATTAATATAATTAGTAGTATATTAGACTAAAAATATAAAATTCCTACGCAATAAATAATAATTGACATTACTTAACACTTCACAGACTCCCCTCTCTACTATTTAACCTTTAGGTTTTAGTGTTTTACATTTTAGGTCAAAACTCAAAACCTAAAGAGCGGCGACGACAAGGATTTGTGAGTTGCGACGACGACGACAACGGCAAGGATTTGTGAGTTGCGACGACGACGACAACGACAAGTATTAGGTGACGACTAAGGTTGTGAAACTGAATTGTGAATATTTGCTCTGCCTTGAAACTATTTCATGATTTGTTGCCTTCATTATTGTCTAATTTATAGTTTCCTTAAGAAACTCTTTTTTTGTTTTCCAGTGATGATCTTTTTAATTTCTCTTTAGTTAAATTGGTTTACCTTGAAACTATTTCATGATTTGCTGCCTTAATTATTGTCTAATTCATTTTGTAACAGAGACATATACATGACTGAAAATATTATAACTGATGAGGTGGTTGTCCTGGTCGATGAAAGTATTAATTCAAATGCTACACGTCAAATAAAATCTGTTCAGTTAAAGGTAAAGAAAGAAAGAAAGAAAAGATCTCGGGCATGGAACCATTTCGGATCATTTGTTGATGAAGAAGGGAATAAGAAATCCATGTGTAAGCATTGTGGTGCAGATTATTTTGCTGATTCAGGTAAAAATGGTACGACGTCAATGCTTACTCATATGTTAACATGTCCAAAGATGCCTCGAATTGTTGATAAAAATCAAACTCAAATAGGCTTTAAAGCAGTTCAAGGGGGTGATACGGATGATGTGGTTGTTGTTTCCTGGAAATTTGAGCAAGAGCAATGTAGGAGAGCTTTATGTCACATGGTGATTGTGGATGAACTCCCTTTCAAATTTGTCGAGAAGGAAGGTTTTAGAAACTTTATGAAAGTAACGCAACCTCATTTTAAGATTCCTTCTCGTACTACTGTGACGCGTGACTGTTTTAAACTTTTTGATGCGGAGAAACAGAAGTTGAGGAGATCTTTCGGAGAAGCACAACAAAGAGTTAGTCTTACTACTGATACTTGGACCTCTTTGCAGCGAATTAATTATATGTGTATCACTGCACATTGGATCGATAAAGAATGGATGATGCATAAGAGGATAATTAGCTTCTGTCAAGTTTCTAGCCATAGGGGTGAAGATATGGCTAATGAGATAAGTAAGTGTTTACGTGATTGGGGGTTGGATAAAATTTTTACCATCACAGTTGATAATGCTAGTTCGAATGATGTGACTGTGAAAGAGTTGTCGAAGATATTCACCAAACGAGGTACCAATTTCATGAATGGAGAACACCTTCATGTGAGGTGTATGGCACATATTCTAAATCTTGTTGTTCAAGATGGTTTGAAAGTGTCGGCTGCTTCTATTGAACGGGTTAGAAAAGCAGTTAAATACATTAGGTTGTCTCCTGCAAGGTGTAAGAGGTTCCATGAATGTGCTGAAGATGTTGATATCAATTGTAAGAAATCTTTATGTTTGGATGTTTCTACGAGGTGGAACTCCACATACTTGATGTTGAACAGGGCTATTGAGTTTGAAAATGTGTTTTCCAGTTATGTTGATCGTGATATTGGTTTGTTGCATTACCTTCGATTTGTTGAGGATGAAGATGGAACTGCTGCCGGTGCACTTTCGAGTGATGACTGGAACAATGTAAAGAAAGTTGCTGATTTCCTTCAAATCTTCTATGATCTTACCAGAGAAGTATCTGGATCACAGTACGTTACATCAAATTTACACTTTCTTAAGATTTGTGAAGTTTCTTGTTACTTGAAAAAATTGATAGTGAGTGAAGATGGCATTGATGATCTTTTGGGTAAAATTGCTAAAAATATGAGAGAAAAAATTGATAAGTATTGGGGTACTCCTAACAAAATGAATAAGATGATTTTTATTTCTTGTGTTTTGGATCCTCGACACAAGTTTGTTTCGGTTGGCTTTGCACTTCAAATGATGTTTGGAAAAGAAAAAGGACTAGTTCTAGAGCATGAAGTTAGAGGCTACATGGATTTAATGTTTGGTGAATATGTAAAGTCTCTTTCAAAAGATAAAGATAGTCATCACTCTTCATCTTTATCTAGCTCTTCATTTGAAAAGTTTAGTTCACTGCCTTCAAGTTCAGATAGTACTGTCCAATCAATAGGATCTTTGGGGTCATTCATGGTTGATCTAATGAAACATAAAGCTGGAAATGCTACAATTGTTAAAACAGAATTGCAAAAATATCTTGGTGAAGAAAATGAAGTTGAAACCAAGAACTTTAACATCCTGTCTTGGTGGAAAATAAACTCACCTAGATTTCCAATTCTTGCCGAGATGGCTCGGAATGTGTTAGCTATTCCTATTTCAAGTGTGGCATCCGAGTGTGCATTTAGCACTGGTGGACGTATTTTGGATTCATTTAGGAGTTCATTAACTCCTAAATTGGTGCAAACTCTAGTGTGCCTTCAAGATTGGATTCGAAGTGAATCACGACATATTAGTGTTGAGGAAGATATAGATGTCCTTGAACAACTTGAACAAGGTAAGCATATTCTTATTGTATTCGTTTCTTATTGGTATTATAATCAGTCGTTAATATTTTTCTAAATGATAAACATTAATTCTTTATAGATTTGGCTAATACTAGCATTCTTGATGATTAACATGGAGTTGAAACTCTTCTTTGTTGCGTTTGGATGTGGACATTTGGTAAGTTATTCTTAATTATAGATACAAGTTATTTTAACTTGTGTATTTGCTTAAAATAAGTTATGACGATCTGGACATTTAGTACTTTTATTTGATGTTGATTTCAACTGTAGAGATGGTATTAATTTTAGTTTGTGTTTTGGTTGCCCATTATGTTAGTATTAAATGTTGAAATACTTCACAACTCTTTTCCACTTTTTCTTCCAGGCTTGAGATTATCTTGGTTAGGAAATTAATGAAGATTTTGTTGATTATCCGATGGATTTGGCAGCTGTTAAAGATAGTTCAAGATGAACTGCCGATTTACAACTGGGCTTGGTTCTAATTAGTTTTAGTTTATAATTGACTAATATTAGCTTTTGCACGATTGTAAATATTAAAAATTGACCAAAGACTTTGTTGTGATGACCCCCCCTCCCCCATGTTTGGTATGATTATTTTGATGTATGCGTATCGTCAAATTATTGGATAAGTCATATATTTATTTTGAAAGAATTTTCTTATTGGTTAAACCGAAAACCGAACCGTTAAAGACCTAAAACCGATAAACCAAAAACCGATAACAAATATCTTATTGGTTTGGTTATCGGTTTAGCATATTTAAAAACCGAAAACCGATAAACCGAACCGATAATACTTAAAACCGAACCGACCGATACACACCCCTAACTATGTTAGACAGGGAGGAGTAGCAGGTAAAATTAAAAAGGTAAAGAAACTTATAGTAATTAAGTATATTATTAAAAGATATTTATGACATCAAAAGCTTAAGTATCTTGAAAATTGAAAAGAAAAAAAGGATCTTACAATTCTTTAAAGTTTTCTTGAAATTCTCTCTATTTCTATCAACACTTTATATAAAATACTCCTCATATTCACTTTTACTTTATTGCTTTTTACATATATATATATATATAAAAAAAAAAAATTATCAAAAATATTTCTAATATATTGATTATTTATTTTTTCAAATTATCTTACATAACTTAATGCTAAATATAAAATAAAACTAATAATATAATACTTCTCATATTCACTTTTACTTTCTTGTTTTTAACATATAAAAAAACAAATTATCAAAATTATCTCTAACATATTATTTATTTATTTATTCAAATTATCTTTCATAACTTAATGCTAAATATAAAATAAAACTAATAATACAATACTCCTCATATTCACTTTTACTTTCTTGTTTTTAAACATATAAAAAACAAATTATCAAAATTATTTCTAATATTAATTATTTATTTTTTCAAATTATCTTACAAAACCTAATGCCAAATATAAAATAAAAATAATAAAATAGTCATATTAATATATTTTTTAAAGTTCAAATACGACAAGTACTCCTTTATTCTTAATCAGGGACCTCGAGTTTCCGTCTCCCTGAATACCATTACTTTTGTTAGAGTGTGTTTTACCCTTCAATGTTGGACTTTTCAACGTGAATTAAGCTCCAATATGAATATCGACATCGGTTTAAGTACACGTGTCAGCTAGAGAACTAAAAAGAAAAAAATACAGGGAAACCGGAAACAGACGGTAAAAATTGAGTTGTCGGCGGCGGTTGGATAAATCGCCGCATAAAATGGATTTGTTTTATTTTTATTTTATATATTAAGTGACGTTGGCGGCGGCTCATGGCTTGGGTGGGGGCCATAATATTTGATCGGCTAAGTCGGCGGAGCCAAGTAAAAAGAAGCCACGTAAAGTACACGTGTTTGCTTAAGAAGAATTCATACTATTGTAGTAATATTTTTAATCTCCACTTACTACCAATCAACAAATATGGTGGATGGGGGATGCCTCATTAACTTCTTTTGTATTTTTATTACTTAAAACATCATGTTTGGTATGGAGGATTTATTTAGTTTGATTTGACGTAGAGTTTAAGAAATAAAGGTAAATTTTTTTAAAATATATCACGTAGAGAACTAAAGTTAAAGTGTTACCCGAAAAGAAAAAAGGATCATTCCTTTTTAAAAAGAAAAGTTGGTTATTTTTTTAAAACGAAGGGAGCTAGTAATTTATTTATGTATTTGTTTTTTTATATATTTAATACCACATGTTATTTACTATATTTAAGCGATTGCATTTTGTTGTTGATATTACAATATCTTGTATATATTTTTGTTAGAAGAATTACCACAGAGAAATTAAAGCTTTGAGGCGGGAAAGATCACAATCTTTTAAGAGTTATTGTCTATATATTCTTTAAGGGATGTTAAACAATTCTCTATCAACATATAACAAAGCCTGAAACATATATGCAATTGAATATTCTACTAATGAGAATGCTTCATATTTATAAAATTTAAATGTTAAGTCCAAATTTTAAATAAATAATTTGTTTAAAATAAATACTTAACTTTAATTTAAAATTCGATCTAAATTATTTAAATATATACTATTAAATAGATAAACGTAGACTTACTCAATTGAATAGACTAAAATGACTTCTCTCATCGATGTGAAAACTTTCCCATAATGTTATAACTATATATCCTAAATTGTTCCGCATTGTATTGCTATTAAAGTGTTATATTTCTCTCCATTTATCATTTTTTCGTTTTATTTCTACTTTACTAGTTGAGCTAATAATCTTTTGAAAATAATTTTTCTATATTCAAGAGATAGCATGATAAGATCAATGTACATTCTACCCTTCAGACTCTATTTTATAGGATTTTATTAAATATGTTATTATTTATTTAATAAACAAATCAAAATATTATATGAAAACTAGCAAAATATAATAATGATCATGAGATGAGATTGATAGTGGAGTTCGGAGGACGTTGAGTAGGTGGAGAGGAGATAATTATACGCTTGAATATCATTTTTATCCTTTGTAACAAACTTAATTTTTAAAATTATTTTAACTAAATCACATGGAATCAAGTAGCTCTATTTAAGAGTTATGTCCTGTTCCATTCGAACGTATTTAATAAAGTTTTTTTTTTCCACAAGTTAATAGAGTTTGACTGAAGGCTTTACTTAGTTGTATTTTTCCTTACATTATTTTGGAAGCCTCATTACTTTTTGTGTCTATGTTAAGTGGGAGGAGATTTAGGTAATAATTTTAAGGTTATAAAAGGTGTGTTTGATACGAAGAAAAATGAGTGCTTTTCTTTTTATTTACTTGTGTAATTAGTACGTAGGTATATCATATATGGAGTAGTAGTATGGATGAAGTTAGGTGGGAGTTCGTAGGCAGAGGCGTATTTAAGATTTCGGGATGATGGGTGCATTATTATAAAAAGGTTGAGATATAAATTTAATCGGTTGGACATTTAGGTTCTTATTACTGAAAATCGTTAAAATTAATATTATAGGACCAAAACTAATTAAAATGTCAAAAGTGTTACCAATAACCATTTAGAGAGGTGTTATCTAATTTTACAAAGAAAAATAAAACAAGATGAATATAAAATTCAAATTTCTAACCTCACGTACAGAGGTGCACCCAGTCATCATCGCATTATATGATACTCCGAATATGGGTTCACACACCTATATTTCAATATTTTTCAAAAATATAACACTACTATATATGATCTCGGGAGGGGAGCATGGGTTCACGTGAACCCGGTGACCCCTCCTTGGATACGCCTCTGTTCGTAGGTTTGGATGAATCTAATAAATTTTTCGTAGATTTTGTATTACTAGAAAATTAAATGAACATATATATGTATATTAATTTGTGAACCCCTAACAAAATTGATTGATGACTCAATGATAAGAAAGGGATCGTGAAACTGATTTTCATGTTAGAGTTATAGGTTCGAGCAAGTATAATTTATATAAATATTATGAAAAGGAGGAGATAAGATATATGCAAGGACGAATTTGTAGCCTTAATTAAAAGGCACATGAACCTATGCATGCATGGTATCTTCGTAAAATTAGGTATTTTATGTACATATATTTTTAAAAAGATTTAATATTAGTTGTTGGCCTCTCTGCTTTAAAAATGTTTAATGATTTAGTTATTTACACAGAGAAACAATCACAAAACCTGATGAATCGATCGAATATAAAAAAAAATTAAAAAAATATCTTTTTAATATGGAGTTATACATTGAAAAAAACATATTGGTTTATTATAGATAAATAATTTTATTAATATGGATTGTGACCGGCGTTCGAGCTCTTGAGAATGAAAAAAAATCATGTTGGGAGAATTGTCTTCGCAAATACAGGATTATGCAATGTGCAAATTCAGATTCAGTCAGACTTTAATGTAAACGTAGGACATCGGGAGGAAAACCAAAATAACAACAACATTTTTCTTGAAAACAATGGTGGAAAAAAAGGAGCAAAATAGTGGAATGAAGAAACCATTTCTTTCTCTTTTTATTTTCTTCTAATTTCTTTCTGAAAAAAAAGTATATTTTTTCTCACTTAACGTGTGTATAATCTCTTTAATAAGTTCAGATCAATGAAAGTCTTTGTGAGACCACCAAAAATATTATCTCTTATGAAAGATACTCCTTCCGTTTCAAATTGAATGACTTGATTTAACTTTGTACATAATTTAAGAAAATAAAAAAGATATTTAAATCTAGTGGTGTAAAGTTAAAGATCTATCAAATGTACCAGTGCTTTAATTTCGTGGTCTTAAACATGTCAGGTATAAATTTGAAATTAAAAAGTTACAAAAAAAGAAGAAGAAAGGGTCATTCTTTTTGCAATGTACTAAAAAGAAAAATAGATCAAACAAATTAAAACGAAGAAAATACTATCAAAATAGTCAATGGTCTGATTGTGACATTATTGTCTCCACCATTTTTTGTTTTTATATTTTAAATTATATGCCTTGACAATGCAATTTTTTTATATGATCTATATAAATTAGAAACATGTGTATTGAAAGGAATGATTAAACACCCTTTCTAATTGAATATTCCTTCCGTACCAAATAATAAACGGATAAAAATGAACGAAGAAAGTATCTGCATTCTCATTTTGAATGTACTATACATGAGGTTTCACATTTGGTGTGTGTGTTTATATATATAAACACACACCACGAAAATAATGTCAAGAAGTTGAAAAATATTAAATATGTTCCCCACAAATTTGTGCTCAAATTTTAATATCTTTGAGAAACTATAAGTCAAGGTTTCTCAGTGTCATTTTTATTTGACTATTTTTACTTGTTTTCCCATTCTTCTAGTGGTGTTATTTTAATCATTTTAATGTAGTATAGTAGTACTGCATTGTCATGTGGGGGGGGGGGGGGGTTACAAGGAGACCAAGTCCATGCAAAGCATGTTTCAATTCAACTCCAATCATCTTCGATCCGTGGCGGAGTTGAGATTTTTATTAGAGATTCAAAATATAAAAAAGTAAACAAATAAAGAAGTAAAAAAAGTTCAATATCTACTAAATATACATAAAAAATAATTTTAACCAATCGAAAGGGAATCGGATGAACCCCTCCCACCTGGCTCTGCCCCTATAGACAAACACGATTCAGAATAACTTTGAGTACCTTTATATGCTTCCGTCAGTTTATTTTATGCGATACTATTTTCTTATTAATCTATCCATATATATATATTAACTTTAATTTTATATTGCTGACCTCAACTACCACAGATGGGACCTATGAAGAATGAACTGAATTTAATATATTTTTTTTCATGATTGACAAATTCATGTCAATTTGAAAATAATAGCATCATCCTTACTAGAAAATCAAATACATTGAAACAATGGCAATTTGTTGGAAATTTCCAAGAGAAACAATGATAAGGGCAATGTTGTTTATTGAGAAAAAAAAGCATCAATAGATAGTTCATCCATCTCTTAAAAAGACTGTTTCAACTATTTATCCCCTACCCCACTTTTTGCTTAGCAATATCATTTTTTTTTCCCGAAAGTCGAGAATTAAGGTAGAAAGAATTGAATGCTTTCTCTCTTTTATGTGAAAGGAGTTTGATGCTATAGTTTAGAACACTTTATTTGGTTCCCTTATTAGTTTCACTAATGTGATTGTTCCTTTTACTTTGATTATCTGTACTATTTTATTGTAAATATTTTCTCCTCTTCAATTTTCTCATCATAGCTTTTTACTCTCGTACTTTTCACTCTTATTTTGAAAACATTTTTCTTGAGCCGAGAGTCTTGTCGATAACAACTTCTCTATCTTATTATACCCAACCTAAGATAAGGATAAAAATCATGTATATCCCAACCTCTCCAACCTCCACTTATAAGATCATCCCGAATATATTATTATAAGGACTCGAGGTATAACACTTAATATGGTAGATCGTCCCATTTCGCCAACCTCTAGAAAACTCCGAGTACAGGCCTAGATCGATTGTACACACCAACTTTTAAAAGTAGCATGTAGACCAATAAGAGCTTCATATATAATATGATAAACACTCAATTCTCATTAATACATGCATAGTTAAAACCATATAGGCGCAAGCTTGAGTCCGAATATAATTTAGACAAATATTATGAGAGATGAGAGTGGAGGGCTATGAGTTGAGGGTGAAGATGAAATGTGTTAAAGGTGGAAAGAACACAATCAGTAACGAAACTTGTTTAACTTCCCTACTTTCACTAGTGAAGTCATTTTTCACATTTTCAAGGAACTTGTTCTCCTAGAGAATATTTTCTAAAAAGTTGACCAATCGAACATAAAAAAATTGAAAAACGTGTTCCGGAAAATGTTTTCTTTCCTACCACACACCCTCGATGAAAATTTCTCATTAGCATTATCACAGACAAATGGCTAATTATGAATTCCATATAACTCAAATGATTTGTTGTTTAACTAAAACTTTATCACTTTTCATTCAGATATAAGGAGTTATGAAAACTAGTAATTTCAATCCAAAGATGGCTCACGAAAAGATTTCTGCATGAATAGAAGCTATTCCAAAAGAAGGATAAATGGTGATGTAGTCCTACTCTATGATGGCAAAGAGTACAAAAAAGTTTAGCTCCAAAATTCAAACAGAAAATGGAGAAGATTTCTGGGGTTCTTAATGTTACATTGTCCATCGATATCCGTTGAACTATGAAGACATGCACTGCATAACACAATCATCCATCTACAATCCAAGAACAGAAGAAACACTTACGGGAAGGCAACAGAGATAAACAAATTACTCGTAAAACAACAGAAGTTGGCAAAAAACGGGAGAAGCAGAAGGCATCAATATGATTCTAAACACTACGTTTAACGAAGTTTTATTGAAGTTCATAGATTGATTGTTACAAAATCTTGAAGCCGAAAAGGAAGCCAATGAGCATGTAATCACAGCCCTAAACAAGGAAAAGCCAGTCGTCAAAACTACTATATGAAAAAAAGATGTTTTAAAATAAACCCGAAATATCATGCAATAAGGTTCTTAGAGATCATTCTTGACTTAAATACTAAGGTTGTCATGCAGTTTAGCATAGAAGTAGTTCCTACTGCCAGAGATATCAATAGTTGATGCATCAGAAGAATTCAACAAGCTACAAAAGAATCTAAATTCACGGAAAGGGAAAAAATCCCAGTTTCACAAATGGGAAGAGTAGAACGGAAATCAAATGACAGTCATAGAAGAAACCAAATATTTCTTCTTCAGAGCTCATACAGACATTCTCTTAGACTGCATGGACATAATACTTCGGTTGAACCCTCCGACATCATAAATCATCATTGCAATCTGATTGAATACCAAGTATTAGAATAACCCTAAACATTATTAAATTAGAAGAACTATATTGAGAAAGAAAATATTATGTGCTAAGCAGATTCAGTCCCTCAGATAATCTGATTAAGTTATCTCAAGGGCTATTTAAGTTTTTAACTGCTAGGCAATCAATGACAGCCACATCACAAACTGATCAATCTAATTATCGGACAATTAGGTGCAAATCACCTCAAACACATCATTAAAAAATTCAGCACTTTTCAAGGATGTAAAGATATTTTGGTTAAGCACTACTGTGTTCAATATTAAATGAAACTGCAAGTCATAAATCTTCCTATTTCAGCAGATTGAAATTTACGTAATGAAGACAGACTCCGAATATCAGCAAAAGTTGAAATCTAATCAGTTCAATGTCATTAATCACGAATTCAAGTTCGATCTACTAAGAGATTTATCTGGTTACACGAAACTAAAGTGTAACAATTCAGTAGCTTATGAGTACTAGAAGAACACTGGGAATAAATACAAGTTAAACCTACCAATTTCTTTTTCCTTTTCAATACCTTACTTCAGATTTTGTTTGCATATTTTGATCTGCTCCTAGTAGTATAATGTAGAAATCCGATTTTTTAACCTGTAACTTGCAAAACCTAAGATCATACTTAAAATATCAAATATTTAGCCTAGGAAACATATATTTTTCATCATGTTTCATTCTTTTGTTAAATTACTCTTCATCATGTTTCATTCTTGAGGCTAGTTTAAGACTAATCTATGATATTTCAAAACATGAATGCTTCTAATTGTCCATAGGCTCCCATGACACACTGTTAGGGTATACAGTCTCAGAATTTTTCAGTAGCAACTTGGCATTACCAAACAAAACAATACAACAAGACATTAGATACTTTCAAGAACAACACAGTACCAAGTAACTGTCTGGTAGATTACTAAATAACTTGATTTTTTTTACACCATACAAAGACAATAGATTAAGCACTAGTATGAAAATGCTTTCACGACATTCAAATTTATCCTTGAAAAGAGCTTCGCCATTGGTAATAAACTACAAAGAATCAAAAGTTCAGAAAAAGGAGAAACATCCATGTTCTCATTCACTATCTACTTCTCATGTTCTTACATCGCATGGATATTTCACTTTGCTTGTACTCTCTGACATTCATCATGCATCATCATTGCAATCTGATTAAATGCCAAGTATTAGAATTATGCTTACATCTTCACAACTACAACTGGAAACGCAACATATGTATGCTAAAAAGTTTTAGGTCCCACCATCAATCTAACTAATTTTTTTTGAGGCTTGTCAATGGAATTAAATCATAAACAATGAAATACAGTAGCATGATTCACAAAATCTGATGTATTTCAATCAAATACCAACTGACACAACAAATAACATCAAATGCTCATTTCAAGTGTCAGCTTCATGACATAATTCAATGATGTTCAGAGGAGAATAATTTTAATTCCTTGGGAAATTGAAGTCAATTGATTAATAGTTTCCATTGGAGTTAATATACTAGAATCTTGACCACTATAAAGTATTCTCTGTAGATAGGAAGGACAAAAAAGAATAAATGGAATAAATGGAGACAATCCTACAATACGACCGTCAACAACATACCCAGTGTAATCCCAAAAGCCACAAGTGGGGTCTGGGAGGGTGGAGCGTATTCAAACCTTACCTCTACCATTTCCGATAGACCCTCGGATCAAGTAAAGCATATCAAAGCAGGTTTGAAAAGATGTACATGTACTCCTAAGAAAATCATGAATCAGAGAACATTGTCACCTTGCTCGAGTTTGAAGCATGTATTATCAACATTATTCATACGATTTGGAAGTTGAAGGGATATCACTATAATACTCAATATCACATCAGCAAGTTTAGCTATGTATGTAAACACTCATGTGATAGTTAAGCCGTACATTTGACAATGGAGACTAGCAAAAGAGAGGTGGTAATAAACAATTGATCCTTTCCACATATGCTAACACTTCTTCCCTTGCCAAAAGCAATACAAAATATTCGAATATCAATTATTTAGTTAGTTACATCATAGGGGGAAGGTTCGTCATCAGACCTAAGAAAGAGAACTGTTATCAGTTACTTAAATTGACAGACTAAAGATATTTGTATAACTTGAACTCCATTTCATGATCTTCATCTAGTCTCCTCTTATCCTACAATATTCAAGAATTACTTTTTATACAGATAGAAGAAAATAGGTTATAGCTGGAGCATAAAAACTTGCAACATAATTGATTCCTAGAGAACTGTGTTCATTAACACAATAATTTAATCAATTCTACTGTCAACACTCAACACAATCTATGTTACTACTATATTTTTCATTCCTCAACCTTGTTCTCCTTCATATACTTACTTTTCCCTTTTCCAGGAGTTCACGCTGAGGTCAACAACCTGAAGTTCAACGTAATGCTGAAACTGACTTCACCCCTCCCACATGATCAGAGCTTGATAATGAAAATTTACCTACAACTATTGGGTGATCTGCCAATGGTACACTGGAAATGCCTTACGTTTGGCAATCAAGCTATACTTAAAGCTTGTTTCACTATGTGCCTATGCTTGCAGCAAAGATTGTTAACTACTGATAGACTCATTCGATGGGGAGTTGAGGCTAATCCAACTTGTGTCATATGCCTACAAGGACCTGAATCTCATGAACACTTGTTTGTTCACTGTCCAGTTGCTCAATCTCTAAGGTCCAGAGTACTAAGGTGGATCAACAGACTAGATTGTCTTGCTACTAACCAGGATGACTTTATGTTGAGGAATATCAGGCCGGCTAAACGTAAATCTCCTCCATCTCAACTCTTCAAAATGGTGCTTGCTGAATGTACTTATGCCCTATGGATTTGAGAACAAGAGAAAAATGGTGGTCAGTATGGCCAAGGATCCGGCATATATGTGCTCTGTTCGCGCCCCAACTGGATTACAATCCTTAGTACATAGCTTACAGTTTTGACTTGCACTGTGCCTGATCTTGTGAAGTCTGTTTAGTACTTATTACCTTAGAAAGCTGTATTGACTTTGCTGAATTTGTAATGACTGTTACTCGTGATTAATAAAGTTGTTAATTACCAAAAACAAAATGAAGTTCAAAGGTCATACTAACTACGATTAATGACTATCTCAACTCTCAAGCAATCAACTTAATGCAATTACCAGTTGATTTAAAGGCCAAAATATCAGAACTAATGAAGATCCAATACGAGAAAACATAATCTCATTCATTAATGACCAAACAAAACCATACAGCTCGAACAACTCGATACATATATACAAGTGATTGATCCACGACTCACGCATATAATTCACAATCAACAAATCAGTACATCAATGGATCCACATATAGAAAGTTCAACATTCAATAATTATACCTTCAAGAGTCCAACCATAGCTCCGAGGAGTAGCAGATAACATTGAAGTGAGTAATGCTGAGGCAGTCGCAGTATGAAATGGAAACATCGATTCCACTCTAACACAACTCATTTCTACCGGCGACCTTCAAAAGTACAAAATATCAAATCTATCAATCATAAAAATTCATACAATAAACTAAAAAATTTACCGAGAATAATTTTTTGTCAGTGAGACCTGAAATTGCGAGCGGTGACTGGTTTTTGAGTAGGTATGCGGAATGGAGAGGTCTTTGGCTTGGCGCCGGAGGCAATTCTGGTGGTTGCTGCTGATCGGCCGGAGGTGGCGGCGGAGCGGAGGAAGGACCTGGCGGCGAAAGTGGCCATAATTGTAAAAGGGAAATGAGGGAGGAAAAGGGCTTTGTTGGGGTTTTAGGTTCAGAAATAGGGGGTTCCTATCTTCTCATTTTTCCTTTTTTTTTTTAAATAAATAAATAATAATAATAATAAAAAATTAATGATAATTACATCAAATAACCCTATATTCGGTTCGGTTTTCAACTTTTAAATACGTTAAACCAATAAGATATTTGTATCAGTTTTCAGTTTATCGATTTTGGTTCTTAACGGTTTGATTTTTGGTTTAACCAATAAGAAAATACTTATAAACAAATATATGACTTCTCTAATAAATTTGACGCGTCAACACAATAATGTAACTTTACAAATGCTCATAAACTAGAAACAATAATAACAAACATGAAAAGAACTATGCAAGTATAACACGAAGAGGAATATGGTTCTTACTTTAGATTTTGACATTTTGTATGAAGTTGTGAACTCAAAATCACTATGAAGTGTGAATTGAAGATTAAAAGACAAAGACAATTACAAGTAATGTATTGAGATTAATATATAATATTTATGTACAAGTAAAAGTAGTAAATTACTCGTCTTAATGAGTTATCGGTTCATTCAATAACACAATATTAAAAATCAATACCGAATCGATAATTCGATATTTTTTTTATAAAACCATTAAATAAATGTTAACCCAATTGCCTAATAACAATAAACCAATAACACTTTTTTCGGTTTCATTTATTGATCTATTCAGTTTTTGCACATCCCTACTATAATATATGACACAATTTTGAATATATTTTTGTATTTTAAATTTTTAAATATTTACTCCTCTAACACTATAAAATTTTATATTTAAACTGAGATATATATGTAATTAAGATCTTATTTATTTGTAAGGTCATCATCAAATTATTCAAATCTCAATTATTAAATTTATTCGAACACAAAGATGTTATTTGTTTGTAATTATTTAGATCACAACTACAATTTTTTTTGTTTTGTACAAAAAGAACATCTCCTTTTCTTTGTTTTAAAAATGTCTTTTTAACTTTCAATTTTACATATAATATCTATTTAAAGACACTAAATTAAAGGTTATTTTGGTACAAACAAAATGAAGAAGAATGACCAGACTAAATTGTTTTAAAAAAATAACATTCAAGCGCCTGTAGCTCAGTGGATAGAGCGTCTGTTTCCTAAGCAGAAAGTCGTAGGTTCGACCCCTACCTGGCGCGTTTATTTTTATAATGTTTTAGTTTTTAATATATTTGACCTATTTATATTTGTAAATTAACAACAATAATAATAATGATAATAATATATATATATAGTGACTTTTTTTAATGATTCATCCTTTATGACATTCGGTGGATTCAAGATTTATATTCTATAGGTTTAATATTCAAGGTAGAAAAATATGTGGTTTATTACTTATTTTCGGTAGCATTGGATGTTATCGGGGTGACCAAGTGGGAGTAAGGTAAAGATAAGGTGTGTCGAAGGCTGGTAAATGACATATTCAATGTGGAATGTCACTTAACTAGTTTTCTCCGGTTAGAATAGAGAAGTCAATTTCCTAATTCTTAAACACGTTAAATTTCTAGATAAAATGTTCTTCAAACTTTTGACCAATCATATGAGCAAATCGAAAAGTATTCTTCTCCATATTGATACACCCTTAATATTCAACTTATTAAAATTTTAAAATTATAAATTTGATATTGAAATTTTACATATAAAATTTATATTCAACATTAGCAATATTGAATTAAAATAAATCCGATTCTATAAGATTGCATCCGTCCCAGACAACATTCTAGCTCCGCCCCTGGATTTGAAAAAACAACAACCCATAAATGGCCAAAGTTATTTATTGTCACAAAAAAGAAATACAGGCCATAATGTAAAGTTATGTACTATGGCCTTTATAGACAAATGATTATAATGTTTCATGACATACATAAACAACAGACAAAAACAATCCTAGCTACTAACTTAATTATTTAAATTCTCTTTTTTAATAAAATAGTGAATTTGATCAGTTAATAATCAAACAAGTTAAAACATTTATTTCATGTGAGAAAAGAATAAATATGCTGCATTTGTTTGGATGAAAAAATTGAAACACAAATCATTAATTAATGTCCTTTATTTTAAGACATTAATTTACAAAATCCTACCCAATGTAATAATGAGGTTTGGAGCTATAACTAATTTTTTTCACGAGTTTAAGTTTTACGCACTTATATTTTTTGTAATGATAATTAATAAAAAAATATTTATATGTAGTGCAAAGATATCATTTATTTATGGTAATTTGAAATGATTTCATGGAATATTGTCGCTTATACAAAATAAAATAAAAATTGTTAAATCGTTCACTTTCGACCTAGCTGAAGTTTTAAAATGCGTCACTATTTTTATTTTTTTTCTATATACTCGATATTTGTTTTTGTATTTTATAGATATAGAATTTATCTACGACGTTGCTTAAATGAAATTAATCTGACTAGGGAATTCAAAAACTAGTTGAAGATTCTTACTTTAAAACAGGCTGTTACATCTTGCATACTTTTAATTTGTTTGATTAACATAATCACAAACTAATCATTCAAAGAGTAATTTTATTGTAAAATGGAGTGGTTTTATTCCTTTTGGTATAGAAAGAAGAGAAAGCTAGGAGAGATGGGGTTATACATACAATATAATATACATAAAAGAAGTATTTGTACCAAAATTTGTGATAATAAGCAGTTAAATATTCTTTCATTCTTAATCTGAAATCTGAGATTTGAGACAAAAAATAATTCAACGAATTTTTAAGGGTGAGCTCTAAAATGACGGTTCTATTTTTATGCCTAAGTTAACAACCTTAATTAGTGACCTAGCCTTTGACCCGCCTCAGAAAGTACTTTACTTTCGAAGTAAATTTCTCCAACATGAATCTGAATTAATCGAATCGATGTGAAGAAAAAAAGAAGAATAGAAGAATGTGGATTTCCTAAAAACAATATGACAAAAAGAAAAGAAGAAAAGAGAAGAGGGCAAAACCTTAAACTCACCTATAAGGAATTTTGGAAAAGATTGGAAATTGAAAAGAAATATGGCGTGGGGTTCAACCATGAGAGGACAATTATGAAAGGGATCTTTACTAGAAAAATAACAATAAAATAATTGATAAAATTCATTATTTATTATTTCTAACCGATATACATGAATTATACATCAATGTTTGAGTCAAATCCAACTTTACCATTGAAAAGAGGAAAATATGGTAATTACTAATCTTTTATCCTAATTCTCGAAACAGTTTAGTCAATAGCTATAATTTGCTCTTTTTTTAAATGTAAAGAAATGCTAATAGTGAGAAACAAGAAGGCAAAAAATGAGGAACATAATGATAATATCTCATTTTTACCCCAACAATTTCTTGTTGGAAAATGAATATGTCGTGCATGGTAAAAATAAAACAATGAGTTAGAAGTTGAAGCTACCAAGATAACTTGAAAAACACACCATTGCATGAGGAAATATTTGCTGGTCTGCTTTTGAAAGATCTTTAAAACGATAAAAGTATCTTCGTATAATTTATAGATCACAAATTTGAATCGTAAAAGTTAATATTAATACTTGCTCTATGATAAATTATTTGCATCACACCCATATTATCAACCTCTTTGGAGTGTGGCCTCTTCCTTAATCCTTACATAAATACAAAATACTTTATACACTGATTTTTATTTTATTTTCTTCTATGAAAACGCCATTGAAATAGAGGAAAAAAGCTTTCTATTAGAAACAAAGAAATATAAGTTCCACAAATAATATCTCACGTTGACGTCTCTTACTCACCCTTCAACATATTCCTCCCTTACCCCTACTTGCAACTCTCATAGTCTTTGCCTATAATCTAGGTTATATATATACATATACTTTTTTGTTTACTTAGCACCAAACACAAAAATAAATACAATAATCATTTATTTTTTAAGAGAACATTTTTTTTCGTACCAAACATATATTTAATGAAATAATTTAAATAAGATATTTATTTTAAATCTTCTTTTTTTGTTACATAAAGATAAAGGGAAGGAAAAAGAATTTACAACATAGAAATCGAATCCATATCAACAAGATGAAAGTTCAGATAATCAAGTAAATGAGCTACTCTCTATGTTCCATATTAATCGATCATATATTTTTTTACGCGCATATTAAGAATCATAAATAAAAAGATAATTTTACTAATTCAACATTCAGAAAACTTATTCACAAGGAGAATTTTATTTAATCCTATCTTCCTTTAGTAAGTTGGACAACTTATACCAGATAACTATTTATAATAAGAGGATGAACTAATATTAGACGGAAAGAAAGTTGGATAACTTATACGAGATAACTATTTATAATAAGATGATCAACTAATATTTGACGGAGAAAGTACTAAAATTCATATGAAAACACAATCATATTCTCGATGGAAAAAGTTTTTTCTAAAAAACATGAACAACATATATATAATCAAAGATTTTTCAAAGTCTCTCGAAACTTACAACAATGGCTTAATCACTTTTTCCAGAAAAAAATCCACTAATCCTCATCTCCTTCAACAATTTTCATCAGTATTCTCAACAATGTATCTTCAAATCTTGCTTATACTTCTATTACCTACATTGATTCTCTCAATAAACCAAGAATCCCTTTATTTACACACCATAACGCTTGGATTTGATGACCCAAATGGTGTTTTTTCAAACTGGAATCTCCATGATAACTCTTCACCCTGTAACTGGTTTGGAGTAAAATGCGACTCTTTAACTCGTTCTGTTACATCTATTGACCTCTCCAACACCAATATCGCCGGCCCATTTCCGGCTTCTCTTCTTTGTCGGCTCAAGTATATTAAGTACATTTCATTCTACAATAACTCCATTAACTCGACACTTCCGGTGGAGGAGTTATCCGCTTTTAAATCTCTTGTCCATCTCGATTTAGCTCAAAATCTGTTAGTGGGTAGTCTTCCATCGAGTTTGGCTGAGCTTCACGAGCTGAGATACCTTGATTTGACCGGGAATAACATTACCGGCGAAATCCCGGCGAGTTTTGGGGCTTTCCGGCGACTTGAAGTTCTGGGTTTGGTTGAAAATTTGTTAACCGGGACTATCCCGCCGGAGATTGGAAACATTTCGAGTTTGAAGCAGCTGAATTTGTCGTACAACCCGTTTTCTCCGGGTCGGATCCCGCCGGAGATTGGCAACCTCACGAATCTCGAGGTGCTTTGGTTAACTGACTGTGGGTTAATCGGTGAGGTTCCGGGTACATTAAGGGGATTAAATAAGCTTGTTAACTTGGACCTTGCGTTAAACAACTTGTACGGTCCGATTCCGAGCTGGCTCACTGAGTTAAATAGTGTTGAGCAAATTGAGCTGTACAATAACTCGTTCTCCGGCGAGTTTCCGGTGAATGGGTGGTCGAATATGACCTCGTTGAGGCGGGTCGACGTGTCCATGAATCGGGTTACCGGGTCGATCCCGAGCGGGTTGTGTAAGTTGCCACTTGAGTCCCTCAATCTTTATGAGAATCAATTGTATGGTGAGTTACCTATAGCCATTGCAAATTCACCCAATTTATATGAATTGAAGCTCTTTGGTAATAGTTTAAATGGAACTTTACCTAAAGATCTTGGTAAATTTTCGCCATTGGTATGGATTGATGTTTCAAACAATGAGTTTTCGGGTGAAATTCCGGTGAATTTGTGCGGAAATGGGGTTTTAGAGGAGGTTTTGATGATAGATAACTCGTTTTCCGGTGGAATTCCGGTGAGTTTAAGCCAATGCCGGAGCTTATTACGTGTTAGATTAGCTCATAATAAGTTCTCAGGTGATGTCCCTGTGGAATTTTGGGGGCTGCCACGCCTTTTGCTGCTTGAGTTAACGGACAATTCATTTTCTGGTGGAATCGCGAAAACTATAGCTGGTGCATCAAATTTATCAGCTTTGATTTTGTCAAAGAATGAATTTTCGGGTAATATTCCTGAAGAGATTGGCTTTTTGGAAAGTCTGGTTGATTTTGTGGGAAATGATAACAAGTTTTCAGGGTCGTTACCGGTTAGTATAGTGAATCTTGAGCAATTGGGAAGAATGGATTTTCACAACAATGAATTAAGTGGTAAGTTTCCTAGTGGGGTTCATTCTTTGAAGAAATTGAATGAATTGAACTTAGCAAACAATGATCTTTCTGGAGAAATTCCCCGGGAAATCGGGAGCTTGTCTGTTTTGAACTATCTTGACCTATCAGGAAACAAGTTTTCGGGGGAAATTCCAGTTGCGTTGCAGAATTTGAAGCTCAATCAGCTGAATTTATCGAATAATGGCCTTTCGGGTGGTATTCCTCCTTCATATGCAAAGGGAATGTACAAGAATAGCTTTCTGGGGAATCCCGGTTTATGTGGAGATATTGGAGGTTTATGTGATGGAAAAGATGAAGGTAAAACTGCTGGTTATGTATGGTTACTGAGATTGCTTTTCGTACTTGCTGTTTTGGTGTTTGTAGTTGGGGTAGTTTCGTTCTATTGGAAGTACAGGAATTACAAGAAAGCAAAAAGGTTGGATAGATCGAAATGGACCTTGACATCGTTTCATAAGTTAGGTTTCAATGAGTATGAAGTACTGGAAGCTCTAGATGAAGACAACTTGATTGGTAGTGGTTCTTCCGGGAAGGTTTACAAGGTCGTTTTGAGTAATGGTGAGGCTGCTGCTGTGAAAAAACTTTCAAAAAGTTTGAAAAAAGCAGATGAGAGTTGTGACATCGAGAAAGGTAACTATCAGGATGATGGATTTGAAGCGGAGGTTGAGACATTGGGCAAGATTCGACACAAGAACATCGTTAGGCTATGGTGTTGTTGTACAACCAGGGGTTGCAAACTTTTGGTTTACGAGTACATGCCTAATGGAAGCTTGGGCGATTTGCTACACAGCAGCAAAAGTGGGTTGTTGGATTGGCCTAAGAGATTTAAGATAGCTATGGATGCTGCAGAGGGACTCTCATATTTGCATCATGATTGTGCTCCTCCGATTGTTCACAGAGACTTTAAGACGAACAATATCTTGTTGGACGGGGAGTTTGGAGCTCGAGTTGCTGATTTTGGTGTGGCAAAGGCGATTGATGTCGATGACAAGGGAACCACGTCTATGTCAGTCATTGCAGGGTCTTGCGGTTATATTGCTCCAGGTTAGAGGATTAATCCTTCACTTTGGGAGTTTTACTAACATGATTTTGTTGAAATTGTTTTATGCCTTCCATTGCAAATTGTAGTTGAGATGTATGCCTAAATATACCATATTTCTATATTGTTATATTATAGTTTAGCATCGAATAAGGTCTGCTGCACACTCTACCCTCTTCAGACCCCACTTGTGGGATTACATTGGGTATATTGTCGTTGATGATTGTTAAACGTCCAATATATATAATCAGGCAGACAGCTATGTGAGTAATTTTGGTCCCATTCTTGAGCTATGTTGCTCGAATCCTTCAAAAAAATGTGGCATGTCTTTGTCGGATTCTCCCAAAGGTATTCAATTTTGGAGGATCCAATACAGGTGTAACAACGTTTTTGGAGGATCCGAGCAACATAGTACTTGAGTTCCCTTATACATTAACACTTGGGTTTGCTCCAAGAACAGGTCATTCTTTGTTTACATTTGCTTTCTGGTTCTCGTAGAGCTCCTCCGGTTGAACTAAATTCTGTTCGTCTTGCAGAATATGCCTACACACTTCAGGTGAACGAGAAGAGTGATATATACAGTTTTGGCGTGGTAATCCTCGAGCTAGTGACAGGGAAACTCCCTGTAGGTCCTGAATACGGGGAAAAGGATTTGGTGAAGTGGGTTTGCGCTACTCTAGACCAGAAGGGTATAGATCATGTTATTGACCCGAAACTCGACTCTTGTTTCAAGGAGGACATAAGCAAAGTCCTAAAAATTGGCCTCCTCTGCACTAGCCCCCTCCCAATTAACCGACCCTCGATGAGAAAAGTCGTAAAAATGCTGCAGGAAGTTGGTGGCGGAGACCAGCTCAAGACAGCGTTAACAGATGGCAAGTTGACCCCTTATTACCACGAAGACGCATCAGATCAAGGAAATGTAGCTTAAAGATAGTCAACATATCTTTGCTTAGATGTAGCGACATGGACAGTGATGATTCATATGGTCAAGACTCGAGACCAATTTGTCTGGGATTGAGGCATAGTTGTTGTATCGTGAAAGTGAAGATGTGTGAATTTTTTTAATTTGCTAATTGCTTAATACTTTGTCTATCAATACTTGATTTTTGGTTTAATTTTGGAGAGAAGGGGAAAACAGAGTTGGGGTGAAGTGTAAAAGGATGAATTTTATTTCTCTTGTAAATTTATAAAAATTCCTAAAGTTCATTATCTCTAACAAATTTAAAGTTATCTGTATTTTAGCCTGATGTTATACTTGTACCTTAATCTGTTTCTTGATATTGAATTTTACCATAGTCATTTGTGAAATTTCTTTATCTTACCCTTCGACTAATATAAGGCCCAAGCTCGTCTTAAATAAGACATCTCGGGCAAGTGAGGCTAGCTCCAGTGGTTGAGCTGCATTACAATTACAACCATCAATCCGTTTGCATTTTGTTTCTATTGAACTTTTTATATTAATAAAAGACAACTACTACTACTAGAAATAAAGATTTTTTCATTGCGAATTAATGGAAAATTTATGTTAGAAAACATGATTTTCCCACTCCACTTTTTAACCAAACCAGCTCACTGGTAAAACACTCATTGAAATAATGAGAAGTTTCATGTTTTTTTGTGTGGAAAAACAACTCTTTTTTCTTTTCTCACTTATTCAATCAAAAAAACTGTAAAAAAAGTCAAATGAATATTTTTCAGTGGGAAATTTCAACGGAAAAATAGTATGAGTAGTAATTAGGGATGTACGTAGCCGGATTAGTTCAGATTTTTCAAATATCAAACCAAATCAATTGTGCCGGATTTTTAAATTTATAAATCAAATCAAACTAATAAAACTAGGTTTTTTTTTTTTTTTGGTAAAGTATTCATACAAAGTTACAAACATATAATTAACTTGTGCTCCAAATATTTCTCAATCACACCAAAATACAACTATTTAAGATGGTTCTTAAGAAAATAACATTATATATAAGTAAGTGACTATATGAAATCGCATAAAACAAATATTGTAAATTAATACTCCCTCCGTCCAATTTTATGTGGCAACATTTGACCGGGCACGGAGTTTAATAAATAAATGAAGACTTTGAAATGTTTATCAAATTGCCCTTTAAAAAGTAGACTCACTTTTCTCTCGCATCATAAATGTATTGGAGTATTATCTTTAATATTAAGTGGGACCAACAAGAGTAAAAAATGAATTGTACCTTTAAATACTTATCATATAAGGAAATGTGACATTCTTTTTGGGACTGACCAAAAAGAAAATGGTGCCACATAAAATAAATGGGACGGAGGGAGTAAGTCATTAGGAAAATGATCATAATTTAAAAGTACTAAATCGTGCTAAAATAAGTCTAGCAAGTATTAATTGCATGACTAAATATTAAAGAAAAATAAAATTAGATTATATATTTTAATTGTCTAAACCAATGTAAAACTAAAAAACAAATACTCAACATTATTATCATTTTTAGTGTTGAATTGATTTTTTTTTGTTAGCATTAGTATTAATTTGATTTTGATTTGAGCTTATTAGAGTTACTAACATCCATGGACTATAACATTTATTGGACCATTTAAAATTCCAAGTTTCAAACTTGAACTAATATGTTAAAAGGTAAAAACTATGAAAAAGTAAACGAAATATTTAGAAATTATATCAAAATAAATATTTTTATGTGTAAAATAAATTTTTTAAATTATATATATAATATCGGATTGATTTTGTGTGGGGTTGAATTTTTTTTTAGTTAAAATCAAACTAGATCAAATATAGTCGGGTTTTTTTCCAATACCAAACCACTAGTTCTTTTTTGTTTGTCTCGATTTACGGTTTGATTTGATTTTCGGTTCGATTGGATATTAAACCAAGCAACAATACTTTCTTATCAAATTGCTTCCAATTTTAGTATGACACGGATTAATTGATTCTTGAATTTCATAGTTGCAAGTAGTTTTTTCCAACACATCTAAGTTAAGTTAAGGGATTGCTTAATAAATATACAAACAAAAGATGCCATTTAATTACTTTGAAGCAACAATTTTTGTACAACAATATTATGATTGAAATCATCCAACTTTTTTTCACATTAGAAGAGAAGAAACTTATAATGGTTTTCCAAAAAGAGTACCTTGATTTGTTCTTGGTACCAATTGGCTTAATTATTATGTTTGGTTATCATCTTCATTTGCTCTATAGATACCTAAAAGTTCCTCATACTACTGTTATGGGCTTTGAAAATAATGACAAAAGAGCTTGGGTTGAAAAAATTATGTTGGTAAGTTGAAATAACATATTTCAATTTTAGTTTTGATTCTTTGTTTTCACTTTTTATGTTGTTTAGTATGATGATGATATGAAATACGTTGAAATGAAAGACGTGGAACTGAGGCATAGTTATTGTTGCTCATCTCTTTCCACTATCAATAAGATCTTTACAACATACTTTCGTTGTTTTATCTTATTGTCTTATGTTAAAACTTTAAGTTATGATTACTAGTGCCATGTTATGCTTTACTTGAGCCAAGGATCTATCAGCCGGTCTCTACCTCCTTAAACTAGGGGTAGGGCTACGTATACACCACCATTTCCAAATCCACTTGTGAGATTATATTGAATATGTTGTTGTTGTTACTAGTACCTTGTTCTTCATAATTGTTAAGAGTTATAGCCTCCACGATTAATAGTGGAGCTAAACGAAAGGAAGGGTTTTTTAGTTGATTCCTCTTCGTTCGTAAATCACATGGTGTAAGTAAGATAAAAATATATTCTTTTACGTATATATAAGTTGAATCTCCTCATTCCTCAACACAAGGATTAACATGCTTCTCAAATCTCCTTGTTAAGATTTCTGGTTCCGCCACTATCTATAGTAATTACTAATTACCAATGTATTCTCTCAATCGTTACCTCGAAACACAACAATATCATATCTAGTCTAGTTCCACCAAAAGGGGTTTGGAGAGGGTAGAGTGTACACAGACGTTACTCCTACCTTAGAGAGGTATAGAGTCTGTTTCCAATAGACAATTGTTACATTTGATTAAATTTTATGTGGAGTTCTTGCAGGATGATAAAAAGAACATTGATACAGCTCTAACTGTTCTAGGATCTAGTCTCTCTGGAGCAACATTCTTAGCATCTGTTTCACTAAGTTTGAGTTTTCTTATTGGAGCTTGGATGGCCAACAATAGCGTTTTCAGTAGTGAACTAATATATGGTGACACAAGACTAGAAACAATGTCCATCAAATTCATTAGTCTTCTACTTTGCTTCATGCTGGCATTTTCGTGCTTTGTTCAATCATCGAGGTGCTTCATTCACGCGAATTACCTAATCAGTACGCCTGATACTGATATACCGATTAGCTATGTTGAATTGGCTGTGATCAGGGGAGGTGATTTTTGGTCACTAGGACTTAGATCACTTTATTTTGCTACACCCTTGTTGTTGTGGTTTTTTGGTCCTATTCCTATGTTTGCTACGTCGATAGGTATGGTTTTCCTACTCCATTACCTCGATAAGAACACGAAGGAATTGCATAGGCATCGATCATCTGTTAATGGAAAGCAGCCATACCAGAAACTCGAGGGAACAACGAGTAGGAGAGTACCTATCGAGCGTTTAGTTATGTGAAGTTTCTGTCCTTGAAGCTTGTACAAAGTATCGTGAGTTCTATTCTATGGTTATTTGAAGTAATGTAAACAATTGTGTGTATTTATAGGCAGATTTTGTAACATATGTTTGCAAGAACTATGCAATTGGTAGCACAAAAGTTCTGTTTATTCATGAACTTTGAAACAAAAAAAGGTTCTATTTGTTATTTCTAAATAGAGATCATAACAAAGAAAGGCTATGAAACAACAACAGATTCAAAATTTAGATGCCGTGAGTTTAATTAGAGTTAAAGATCATGTTCTACATGTATATCTCATTCACTATATGCTTGTTATTCACACACATATAAAGTTCGAACTCCTTTCTAGCTGCTCCCACATTTTTGCTCTTTGGGTGTGTTTTGTTCATTCATACCCTATTTTTTTATTTTATAAAAAAGATAGAAAACGTAAACATAAGATAGTTTAGATATAAAACTTGTAAAAATATAACATTTCATGGTTTTTTTTATTTATCATTATCTCAGTATTATATTAAGATGAAAGCATTTTTTTACTATTCCATTTTTCCCAGTCGATGTGGCACAATTCGAATATAGATAACTAAACTTTTTTTTTTGAAATCTTTTGAAATAACATTTACTTTTTTTTTAAAATAAGGTAAAAAATACTATACGTTATAATAATTGATAATTCAAAATATCTAAAAAATTATAAAATTAATTATAATTAAAAAAATGTGTTTGAATCTCAAAATCCGAAAGAGGCGAAGAACCAAATTTCGAAAGCATCCCTTGTGGGTCGGTCATTCTTGCAAATCACCCGTTTATTCACACTCGAAAGTCGGAGCCCCAATTACGGAGTACCCGCCAGAACGCGCCGAATTTGAAATAAACCCTAGCCATCTGAAACCCCTCAACAATGGCGTTCACACTCACTCTCACTCACTCTCCGGCCAATTCAACCTCACCGGAAACCAATTCCGCAATCGGAAAATGTCCTTTTTTCATCCGGAACTTACACTTCACACCTTACAGAAACCGTCGTCGTTCCATTTCATGCTCGGCGCAGCAGAAGCCGTTTAAGCCGATGACAGAGGAAAATATTCTCGAAGCAGTAGCTGATTTCGACGGAGACGAGAAATCTGTACCTTGTTTAAGAACTTATGAGAACGATTTAGCTCGACTCACATTGGTTGGTGCTGTTGACTTCCAGCAGGCACTCACTGCTGCTGCGGCGGACGGTGGTGAAGCTGCTGGAGAACATATTGCCGCTGGTATGGATGCTATGGTTGTTGAAACATTGTTTCCGGGACCTTCTGATGAGCACAGTACTATTTCTACTAGACTGGTGAGTTTATGTACAAGTACTACTCCTTCTTCCCCAGTTTAAGTGTTTTAGTTTGACTAAACATGGAGTTTAGAAAATAAAGAGACTTTTGAATTTCGTGTTTGCAAATTAAAGATGTGTAGTCTTTAAACTTGTAAGTAGAATGTCGGAATTGGAACGCTTACTAAATATAGAAAGAATGACTTTTTCCGAGATAGATCAAAAAGGAATGTAAGATACTTTAATTGGGACATTGAGAGTAATATAGTTGTGCTGATATTTGAATATTAGACTTCACGTGTGCATATCTAGACTGGTGAGCAAAGTATTATTTTTATTAGACCGGTGAGTTTATGTCGACGTAATAATATAGTTGTGCTCAATGGTGGAGCCCTGATGTTTACTAAGAGTGCTCAAAATACAAAGAGGTAAACACACGAAGAAACTAAGGAATTCAACATTACATTTTTACATAAAAAATAATTTTGACATTACATGTATAGTGAAAGTTTTGGACGAAGGGTTGAACCCCTAGCAGTACCTCGGCTCTGTCCCTGGGTGTGTTGGGGATTCAATATCTACCATATATACATAAAAATATAATTTTGACATTATATACATAGTGGAATTTTTCGATGAAGGCGGTTGGGATGAACCCCTTGTGGTGCCCTGGCTCTGCCCCTGGTTTGTGCTAATATTTTTTTAAAAGTAGACTTTACTTGTGCATATGTTAAATCAGCTTCATTTGTTTAATTGACCTGAAAAGTAAGTTTTATTCTGTTTATCCTGCATCATTAAGCAAGGCCAAGTATTGAGATGATGGTAGAAGTTAGAACTGCTACTTCAGAAGCACTAATATAAGTTGTGACTGATATTTGAAAAATTAGACTTTACTTGTGCATTTGTAGAAGTAATTTCATTTGTTTAATCTACCTAGAAGTAAGTTTTGTTCTGTTCATCCTGCATCAATAAGCAAGGTCTGGTATTGAGATAATGGTAGTATTGCTACTTCAGAAGCACTAATATAGTTGTGTCTGATATTTGAAAATTAATGCATATGTAAACATAGCTTCATTTGCTTAATCTACCTAGAAGAAAGTTTTGTTCTGTTTATCCTGCATCATTAAGCAAGGCCTATCTTAAAACAATGGTAGAATTGCTACTTCCGTGACCCACTGCTCGAGGCACGGAAATGCAAGGGCCATCTTCATATGTAGCTGATCTTCATTTTTTTGTGGCGAAGTTTCATGCCCTTGATTCTGTTTATTGCAATGATGGTTATAGTGTGTCTAAAGTTTGACATTCTGGCAGTTCTTACCAGCAAGAAAAGTTATGGAGAAAGCCCATAAGCTTAGAAGTACCATAACTAAAGAGATGCTTTCCGGGACGACGTCTACAAATATACTTGCCATGACATTTAGACAAGTAACGCTGCAACATCTTTGGAACTTTGAACTAGTACTTTTTATACCAGGAACAGAAAGGAATATGGATGATCTTGAAACACCAAGAGAGGTGGGGAGCTTTTTTAATGTTTCTATCTTTTTATCTTGTAATTCCGTTCATTATGCTCTTTTATAATGTCAAATTTATAATTTTTGCCTTGCAGGTGCTACATGATACTGATAGGTTGAGTTCTGTTATTCCTTTCCTATCAGCAGGTACCTCCATCTTTTGCCATCAAGTCATCAGATGAACGAGTCATTTCTGTTATTGCAGAAGTTATTTGTCTTTCTGCTTTCGAAAGCACAAAAAAACATTTCTTTAATGGAACTCCTGGTGGAGCCGCAAAGAAGTTTTTCCCCTGGTTTGACACACATAAAAGCATTGTCTCAAAGGATTCCTCTGTTACTCTATACAACTTAATGGAATATGAGATAGTTGCAAATGCCCATGTTTTGCTCCAGAAATTTTCTTCCGAAAGGGCGAATTACAGACCAAGGGAGGGAATATGGATGGGCAATTGGTTAACTTCAACTGCATACTCCAAACTGGAACAAATTGGAGGCCCTGAATTTATTACTTGGCTGAGTGAGTGTGTACCTGCTTACAAATTGCAGATTGATGCTGAGAAACTTGACAATGTGAAATTTGAAGGGTGGAAGGAAACAACAACAAACACATGGGAGGTTTTTCTGACTCACTCCCAAATGGTAACTCCATGTTCTCTGCATTTCTGTTTCTTGCATGAGCTTTAAGGTTAATGAAATGTATATCATACAACAGATACTTCATCAAAAAGTATCATATAAAGATAACTAAATTAGCTCCTTTGCCTTGAGGCACTAGTTAGTCATGAGTTACTCGAATAGACATCACTTATCATTGGGGTTGATGATGTTTTAGTATTTGTGGACAATTATCAAGAGATACATGCATTCTGTAAGTACTGTTTCACTGTGTTGTGCTTTGCTTTATTGATTTGATTAATTCAGAACCATTAAATTCTCCAATATTTATCTCTGGTTTGCCTAGCACTAAAAGAGTTTGAACCTAGTCACCCTATGGGGTAAGCTGATGCATTGGTGGAGAATTTGCTTATCGTTAGGGCTATTCATGGTTATGGTTAAAAAATCAAACCGAACCACAGTCCGAACCAAACCGATTAAAAAAATTGATATTTGGTTTGGTTTTAAATTTTGAAAACCGATATTATTTGGTTTGGTTTTGGTTTTACCAAAAAACAACAGAAAAAATAACCAAACCGAACCGATAAATTAGATATATAAATTTTATAATTATTTATATATTATTCATAAATAAAATATAAATATTTTATTAAATTTTAATTAACGTAAGTCTAACTTTATCATTTTTTCAAGCCCAACACTTAATTTTAGCCCAACTATTACAATCCTAAGTCCAAGTCCATTAAAATCCATTACTTTAGTCTTTATCTGCCCTACCTCACATAAGATAGTCACACTTTCTCTTACTTGTATCACTTTGTTTGCTAATAATAACTCTAGTATTGCTTAATTGAACCGACAATAGCTTTCCTGTAGATTGTTCATGTACTAGGTGTTTGTGTCTATCGAGATACGTATGCCATCAAAAAAATTTATTACTTTCAAACCGAAAAAATCAGAAAAACTGAACCAAACCAAACCAAATCGACAATAACCCAACCGACGGTTATTTTTTTGTTAGGTTTGGTTTTAGAAATTTAAAAAATCTATTAGATTGTTTTGGTTTTGGTTTTAACCAACCGATCCAAACCGAACCACGGACACCCGTACTTATTGTCTATGGCTATGCAATAAAAGGTTGAAAAGTTTGATTGCCTTAGTCTTTGGAAGATTTAACACTAGGAATGCACATATGAAGAACATGTCTTAACATTTATACTAGTGTCAAATCTTGAATGGTCAGTTTTGCTAGAGCCGTTTCTTGTTTCTCATTGGCCAATTGACTAGTTTTGCTTTGTAGTTTCAGCTGTTCGGGACTTTTATGTGTGTGTGTGTCTATATATATATATATAACAATTTTAGTTCCTATATACTCCCTCTGTTTCAATTTGTTTGTCTTACTTTCCTTTTTAGTCCGTTTAAAAAGAATGCATCTTTCCTTTTTTTGGCAACTCTGTAGTTCCAACTTTCCACATGGTATATTTAAGAACACAAGATTAAAGACATTTTGGTACATTTTACATATCTTTAGTTTAAGACCAAAAGATTCAAGAGTCTTCTTTACTTTTTTAAACTTCATGCCAAGTCAAAAAAAGGCAAACAAATTGAAATGGAGGGAGTAGTAATTTAATGTGTGTGTTGTGCTCTAATAGAAAAATTGGACTCGGTTTCATTTTCAATTTTCCCTTCCCCTTGGAAGCTCTCGTCAGTGTCACTTTGACTTATAACTTTTGAGAAAGCACTCTGAGTTATACCTTTCTTAAAAGGTCTTTAGTTTCTTACTTATAGTTCCCTCTTTTTCATGTCAAGATTGTTTAGAAAAAGTTGTAGATGCTAAAGATTTGACCACTTTAGTCTTCTAGCACCTTGGTTTTGGTTGTTCATACAGGTTATTTATCCCCAAAGCATAAGGTTCTAAAATTTGCAACCTTGACTTCTAATAGTGGGCCGTGTATTAGGTCATCCATTTTATTTTAGTTGATGAATCCTCCTAGTAGGTGTGTGTAGCAATAGTGCAAGGAATTGGAGTGTGTGAAGCCAATAGACTACAAATATCTCTGTCATCAAATGCTTATATCTCCCAAGATGTTTCCAAATGCTTTTCCTTTTTGGTCTGCTTATAAGACTCAGGTTAAGATGTGATATGATCTACTGGAACAATTTCATTTGAAGTCCACACTTGATGGACATTGTAATCATCTCTAATAATTATTGTCTTGTTTTACTTTTTCAGGTTGGTCTAAGTGACATTCTAGATATGTATTATGAAGATGTCTATACACTTCCCTACAAACAATTATCATCGGGTGTTATTGCAAAATCTTTCTATTCGCCATCTAGCAAGGTATGATATATAAGCTCTTTACATGCCTGCTTTATTTGTTATTATCCATGAATTGATAATTTCTTCTGTAACCATTCTTCTTTTTAAAATTTTAATTTGTAAACAAATACAGTTTTAATAAAGCACCTTCGTTGCGAGCTATTGCATAGGAGTGGGCGTTTTACCTTGTGCGCACGCAAAGGGTAGCGGCTGCGGGTTTCCCTTGTCATTCAAAAAAAAAAAAGCACCCTCCTTAGTTAGCTATTGAAGTATTTGAACTCCCTTTTCGAAGTGGTTTGTGTTTGACTGACATGAATCCCTGAATGGCTAGCTGGTATCTTCTTTGATATTGCCTTCCTTCACATTCATGCTTTCTCTATCTTCTGGGAGTATCGGACATGAATATAATTTTTCTTTTATTTAAATGATTAGTTCAAGTACAAAAGATGTCTTCTGGAACCAAATGGATAATAACATTTTCACCTTCTGGATTCTAGAGAAGCATTTCTATGTCAAAGGCAATCTCTATGGTCCTTGCAAGTGGAATTTTTCTTGTTGCTATAAGAATTCTTGGTCAACGTTATCTTCCTTATCTCCCGATTAGAAAGCACTATCATCCGGATGTTAATCCAGTCAATTCATCTGACATGATCTCTATTCAGCCTCAGTCCATGGAATCTTGCAAGGTATGGCTTTTATTTGTTCAAACACACCCTCAGTTCTATTACCTGTCATAAGAAGTTACTGTTTCTATATTTGTTGTGGTCCATATTTACTATGACCGTGTAGTGGATGATACATGCTTTTGCATTATTGGCCACTTTTATTGTTTTTTACACTTTGTAAGTTGATTATCATTTTACCCTAGGTGTTCTGTCTCTTTTTATCAGTAGGTAATATTGTTCAATCATCACATTGCCAAATGCTCTTTGTTTCTGTAGTTGGAAGATTACTGTGTCTCCATTGTTAGGAGAATCAAGGAATTTTATTGTTGGCCTGGAGATGTAGTGATGGGTTCTGGCAGCTCTGCTTGGATTGGGGAGCTTCCAATATACCTGAAGAATGAGATGGATTCCAAAGTGTTAGATCTCAATTCCAGCTCCACGCCATCAGAAGGAATTGAAGATGAGATGAAAGCAGCTGCACAAGATATTGCCAGTTATCAGGTATCTTCTTAGGACACAGTTTCTGGGTTTAGTTTCTCTTTTTTATCATTATGAACGTAAAAACACAAGATTAACTATAATCAGGATAGACATGGTGTTGTGCTAGTTATGGTTAGAATCTAGGACAACGGAAGGCTTTGGTCTTTTGTGAACATTTAGCCAAATATATTCCTTTGGGAATAAGTGAGAAATGTAAGAGCTAACCACTGCATTTTATGGACAAGCACAATTAAACAAGCTAGTTATCAAAGCTTGAATGCTTGATCTAAGTTTTAGATCACGCAATAATCCTGTTCACAACTATAGGTCCGCCTTGATAAATGATTCAAAATTTCCTGAAATGAGCTAATTGGAGTCGAATTTGCACTTTGAGTTCACGGAATTTCTGAATTATAAAATTTGAGTGTTGAAGATCCTACTGTCATTGCTACTTTTTCCTCAGCTCCCATCACTTCTGATTTTAGCTTTTAGCTTTTAGCTTTTCTTTTCTTGTAAGGCCTTTCTCTGCCCTTTTTTAACTTATTTTTCTCATCTGGAATTCAACTCTTCTATAGTTGCCAGTTGAACATGGCTACAAATTTGTCATGAACGTTTTCAATTGACTAGTTCATATGTTCCTGGAAGTTGTTGGTTTAGATGTGTTTATCATAGTTGATGTGCTTATATACGTATGCCAATCAGGTTGTTTTATCTGGGGATGGTAAAATTGTTGGATTCCAGCCTACAAGTCGTGTTGCTGAAAGTCAATGGGAAGCAAACCCTTTAGTGAAAGAGCTCTATGGAAAGGAAAAGCTTTCTCCTGGTAAATACGAACATTCACACTAAGCTATTTCTTTCGTACAAACGTCTAAGCCTATGATGATGTCAGTTACTTAGCGAGGACAATCTTTGAATGCAGACTTGATAGAACAAGGTCTCAAGATAAGCCGCCCCATAGATGCTGTTGTACTAGAATTATTGATGTCAACAAATCCCCAAAGTTCATTTGCTTTGGTAAGACCAGTTACTGAAAAATAGTAGATGAACATTTTTGGCACCGCCCCATTCAATATTTGTACAACTAGTTACAGTGCTGGACAAGACTTTTTCCAGGTATAAAGGATCAAGGGAGATTTACATTTCTTTTTCGTTTCTTCTACTCTGATCTCATCCTAAATGTGAGTTTAGTTGGCATAGCTGCAGCGTAGTGTGGTTGAAGAACAACCTTTGTTTTCTTGCGTTAATGCAAAAGTGAGCTAGTCACAATGTGCATAGCCAACTTTCGTACAGACAAGACATAAAAGAAGCCTTCCCACAAACTTTACTTTTGTCTAGTTATCGCATCCACTAACAAGGAAGCAGAAAACCATTGGGTGGAAGACACCCGATCCAACCCAAGCTTATGTTGCTCAGACTCTTTAAAAATCTTGACAGGTGCGTGTCGGATCCTCCAATGTTTACTTGAGAATTATGCCCACGAACAGGATCCTAGCTTAGGCATCCCTTTGCACGTCTCTGTTACTCTTAGGAAGCATCTGCCCCCTGAATCCTGATAAACTACCCAAGAAACTCCCAAGGATTGTTGTGCACAAATGTTTGAAGTTACATATTAAGTGGACTTCTCAACACAAATACAAGTTTTTGAGTCGAAACAATTGAGTTCTGCTGAACTCGTAACTAGAACTCTAGCTCCGCCCACTTGGCATAGAAGAAGATAAAAGAAAAGAATGTGTTTTCTTTTCGTTCATTTAGTAAAAGAGAAAACAACCATCTTTACTTCTATTTTTGGTTGGTGAAGCAAAATGCAACTTCTTGTAACATTCAGTCTATTGCAATTTGCAAAAAAAAATTGTAACAAGAAAGTTTCCTTGGCTGAAATTCCCTTGATTTACAAATTACACATGAAAAATATAAAACAAGTTAACTTTTAAGCTAAATGTACTTCCATCCCCCCACAAAATAATGTGCTATTAGTTCTTTTGCCTAACTTACATTTGTTGAAAATGGGATTTGATGTGTGTATATATATACTTGCATCCAGAGGTGGATCTAGGGTGGGTTCTTCTCGAATTGTGTGTATACCAAAAAAAAAGATCGTACTGACCATTCTGAACCGGTTGACTCTAGATTCTGGATTCACCTCTGGATCGATCTTTTTGCTTAACCGGAACAACATCCACCCTTCTTAACCGCAGATACATCATCTTTCCCAATGTTAATTGTTTGTCCTCTTGGCACAGAAGTTGGATCATCTCCTATATCAAGAGCTTTTCGACTAACAACTCGATATATCTGAGTGAGTACTTCTGTGAAGGCGTTTTCAACATTGAGTGCCTCAAGTGCAGATGTTTCCATGAAGAATGTGTTCTCTCTTTCTGCAAAACCGCTCGATTCGCCTGTGGGGACGGCTCGGAGGTGTCGGAGATCCGCCTTGTTTCCGACGAGCATGACGACGATGTTTTGGTCTGTGTGATCTCTGAGTTCTTTGAGCCATCTTGCTACATTTTCAAATGTTACATGACGAGTAATGTCATAAACAAGTAAGGCACCCACTGCTCCTCGATAATATGCACTAGTGATGGCTCGATACCTTTTTTATGAGACATGAAAAATAATTAGATAATTCGCGGGACGGTAAGGGCGATATCGTAAAAGTAGTGGCCACAATGATCATCTAACTAGAAATTTTATAAGAAAACAAAGAATTGTAACGTAGGATTGACATAAACACTTTTGTTTTTTACTACTCTTCCTTCCCTACCCTAGTGCAAAAAACTAATCGAGTTAAAATTCTGAATCCGTTACGATTTAATCAAATAAATAGAGAGAGAATTGTCACCTTTCTTGACCAGCAGTGTCCCAAATCTGAGCTTTGATAATCTTATCATCAACATGAATTGTTCTTGTAGCAAATTCAACACCAATTGTAGATTTAGATTCTTGGCTAAATTCATTTTTTGTAAAACGAGAAAGCAAATTTGATTTGCCAACACCAGAATCACCTATAAGAACAACTTTAAACAAATAATCATAATCTTCATCAGCTCTATATGCCCCCATTTTTCCTCTTTTAATTAATATTATTTATTTGCTAATGATGTTTTCTTTTTCTACATATGAATTGAAAAACAAACAAACCACTTTCTCTTTTTGAGTAATTCTTTTTTTTCCCTTTCACCCTCTCTTTTAATGACAAGCTCTTTCTTGCTAATTAGTTTTTTTTTTCTTTTGGAGAGAGGGGGAGAAGTGGGGGAGAGAGAGAGATTATAATAAAATGGATTAATGATTTTACCTCAAATGAAATAACAAATTACCTCTCCTTTTGTTTAGGAAGGATGTGAGGGTAGGAGTTTTTTTAATTTGGCATGGAATATTTTTGTAAAATCAAGCCTATAATAAAGATTCCATAAGAAAGAATTAATTTAATACGAGTGATTAAATTAAAAATAGCTGATAGATGTATAATTCAAACATAATGTGTAATTAGCTAGACTATAATCTAGGTATACTGATTAGAAAAAGTAAATAGGAAATCTGTTCAGCTATTTACGTGAAGATTTCATTCCAAAAAGCACATTGGTGGTTCCCTTCCTTTTCTTTTTTCCCTAGAAAATGTAGAGGATGAAGGATGTGTTTGGTAGGAAGGTAAATGTTTTCGACATAAACTGAAGTAATCAAAAAATATTATCCCAAGTATAAAATATATAATCTAGGTGAGCACTATGATGGTTTCGGCAGCACAGATTTGGGGTGAGTGGGAGGCAACGAAAAAGAGACGATCAATGTGGATTGTCACTTATTATGAGACTTGCTTTTCCTACCTGAACCGAACTAGAAGTACAATTTATTCATTTCTTGTATCAATAGTCACATTAATTCCTTTCTAATGGACTTTCTTACTTATTTTTCGATGTTCGGTAAAATAAAATAAAATAAAAACATTTTCTCAATATCATTTATATAAAATTTAGGCAAATACAATGGTGTAAGGACCGGGGATGAGTAAGAGGGGGTGGGGAGGAGTCAATTACTGTAAATTATAAGTTATGAAATATATTCTCTACATAAATTGGAACAGAGAAAGTACAATATATCTTGATCGCTAGTTTATCAATATTCACAAGGATTTGGTATTTAAAATGTTTTTGTCTTTGAGATACTTTAATAATCTTTAATCAAATCGAGCAATATAAATCTTAAATAAACAATTAGCATTGTTTAATTTAATTAGTTATTAGCATTTTAATTGAATTAAGACGAAGATTCATCTTCTTTATCCAATGTTAAACTTTCATATTATGTTTATTCAAACTCCAAATATACTAACTCTACGTGTGCGATGGCCCGTGGGTATTAATTGTCCCACCTTGGTTGCCAAAAATAGATCGAAGACTTAAGTTCTCTATCGATTCAATCTTTAAAATTCTGAATATCAAACATGTTGTACTTTCTAAGTTATGTGTTTAAACCTACTATTTGTTGCATTTTAACGGATTTTTACATAAAAACATTATATTTCTAGTAAAAAATACTAGATTCAAATGAACCTATAACTAAATAATTACATTCACCCATGTTGATTGCACAAATACATCGTCTCTTTGTATAGTCTTACATAATACTTAACTTACGAACTAATGATTTTAACATTGTGTTAGACCTAAGCAGTGGCGGACCCATGATTTTTGCTCAGGGGGTTCAGAGTATAAAGAAGAAGTTCATGTGATAATGCAAGTGTGCGGTGAGCGTAGTAGCCCCTCGGCATGCTCTTTGTACATGAATCATAGATATTTCATTGGTTCATAAAAGTAAAAGCTAAACTAATCAAGATATTGAGGACAAAGATATATTCATAATAATTTTAGTGGATCGACTGTATTACATAAGTTAATTCCTAAAACACGTGAAAATTAAATGATGAAAAAGGGAGCGAGACGGGGAAGAACGATATTTACCTTATCATGCAAAATTTAACTTACTTTATCATACTGTATTAAACATTTCTTTCTACTTTTATCATGCTCCATCGACCATTCTTAAATTTCTTGTGCTTTTTATACTTTTATTTGGTAATGTTTTATTTTATTTTTCACTTTTAAATTTTTTAAATTAGCATCCAATCAATCACATATTACAAATCGTCAAGATTCTCTAAAAGTGTGTAAGAATAGAGTTACTAATATTATAATGCATATTCAGAAGATAAATAAATAGCATTATCAATTTTTTAGTTCATATAGTTCAATTTACTAGGTTAGTCATAATTTGTAAAAAAGAAAAATAACGAATAAATCAAATAAGTTTAGTTTTCATCTCTCTAAAACAGAATTAAAAATATAAAAGAAATTTCATGAATTCTATAAATTAATATTCTTAAAAGGATGTTGATGATATTTAAGTTTCTTCGTTAAATTACATCTAATTTACCTTTTTTTTAAAAAAAATAAATTATATTTCTATCTCAATTTCAAATTAAAAATAATTCATCATTTTTTAAAAGAGTTATTCAAATTAGTAGATGAAAAAAGAGTTACGTTGAAACAAAATGAATAATAGATATAAAAAATAAAAATCAAAAGAATGTGTCTAACAAATTTAAACAAAAACAAATTAAAAAGAAGAAATGGAATAAAAGGAAAAAATAATGAAAAAGAAGAAGAAAGTCTAAGCCCAAAAGTTCCATTTTCGAATTAAAAAGAGGGGAAAACATGATGTCCATGGGATTTGAACCCGTGATCAACGGCCATTTCTTGAACAACTTATCCACTGAGCCAAACCTTTGTTTTGAAGGGGTTCATTTTAATATATATACACATAAAATCAGAATTTGACGTTATATATATCGTGTAATTTTTTGACGAGCGAATTTGACTGAACCCCCTAGGGTCCACCTAGGTCCGCCCCTGGACCTAAGTTCCATTATCAGATATTTTCTAAAGATAGTGGAGTAAGATAATTCAAAACGAAATCTTCGCCTTTTGTGCAATGTATATCTCTATACCCCTTTTCTTTTTTGTAAAAATAATATGTTTGGGTCCATATGTTTTATATGATTTTAACATCTAGTAATTGTAATTAAACACTAGCAACACAAAAAAAGTGGACATTGACAAGCCATATTAGTATAAACATTAGTTTGATTATGTTACTTGAAATTTTCAAGTAGTGCACTATAATTTGTCACAACTTTATATAAAAGGTGGTCTTTCAATCAATTGTATATTATGGAGAAATGTCTGTAGGGGATGTCTGGTAACTTTATTTAGACTTGTCTATATTCTTCCCCAATCATTTTTAATGTACTTCCATTTTAATTTATTTGTTTTAATTTTTTCATCGGGATTTCGGAGGAAAAAGAATAAAAAGTCTGATTATATATTTTTTATAATAATTAAATTAAGAAAATTGTTACAAAAATGTTAAAATAAGAAAGGTGAGCGTAATATTGTAAACTACAACAAAGGTTAGCTCTCTGAAATTATTCCTTTTTAATTATATATTTTTTTAAATGTTTTGAAGTTTATCTTGTATATAATTTTTAAATATATAAGTTTTATTTTCTTAAAGAAAGTTGAAAATTTTATATCTACATTTGCATTAAATAATATTAATTAGTTTGAATCAAGCCAATAAAATTAAATATGGTGTATTAAAATCATGGTGACGAATCGTCCTATGACGCTAGCATCAATAGCATTATATCATCACGATTCACTATAATAATATTATTTCGTTTTAATTTTTTTTATTATATATATTTTAATATTTATAATCATGATGTTTGACTTTTGAGTAAACACATAGTTGTGTTCGGGGTGAAGGAAAATGTTTTCCTGGAAAATAAGTAGATTTTTGACTTATTTTCTAATGTTTGGTTGGTGAGTAGAAAATATTTTCCGGAAAAGATTTTTAGTATTTGATTTATGAATGAAAAATATTTTTGAGAAATATATTTTATTTTTACTAGAGTAGAAAAATAATTTTTGAAATTGAAAATATTTTTTAAAACAAACTTAATTTTTTTTGGGGGTGGGGGGGGGGGCTGATAGGAGGGTGGGTGGGGGGTCGAGGGTAGGGGTGAAAAAATAAAATTTTGAA